>LR753400.1:214197-499662 GCA_902729485.2 Mus minutoides | reverse complement strand
ACTCTTCTATAAACATTAGCCAGCCTTATCATACTCATATTGTGTAATCAATAACTTCAAATTACTACCTAAACACCTTGGAGAGATTTGATCTCCCTAAACACCTAAGAAAACTACAATAGACGTTCAATTTCTCAAAAAAAAAAAAAAAGTTTAACTTCTGTTTCCAAAGTTTATTTACAGTTTTATATTAGTTTCAAAGAATGCAATTTTCTAAAAAGTTTTATCTGCAGTCAGTTCAATGCCAGAATTAGTTTAATTTGGATCCCTTTTTCTAGGATGGAGAGAGGAGTCATATAAAGCCATGAAGGATCTTCACAGAACTGTGTCGGTATGAGTGCTCACAGTGGCCTTGCCCTAAGGATCCCTAGAGCTCAACTCTTTTTTTTTTTTTATTAATCTTTTTTTAATTAGATATTTTCTTCATTTACATTTCAAATGCTATCTCAAAAGTCCTCTATACCCTCCCCCACCCTGCTCTCCAACCCACCCACTCCAACTCTTTTTGTGAGCTGAAGTTGCAGATCTAGTCTTCCAGCTCCTCAGCCTGCCTTCCCGATTGCTTGTGGCCCAGCTGCTCAGGCACTTGTTGGTTTCTGTCTAGATATCTAAGAGCTTTCTGATAACCACCAGCAGACAGAGCACATGCCAGCAACAAGCTCATGCTATGTGCTGCTGTGAATAACTATTTCTGATAGTTTCTGGCGGCAGCATTTTACCATATTTTTGTTGTATCATTTTCATTAATGTAATAGCTCTGACTTAAACTGCCCTTATTTCCATACTTTCAAATCCAGAAAATTAGGTAATTCGCCACTTGTTTCCTACTCACTGGTGCATGTTATTAAGGTCTTATGTATTTCTTTCTTTGCTTGAATAAATGAAGTATATCAAGATTTATACATTTCTGTTAAACTTTTAGGAATTCAATATTATGCACCAAGACATGCTCCTTTTATTTTTTTTTCCTCATGTAGTATTTTTTAGAGGGTAAATACATTTTATAAAGCTATAGAAGTCTCTTGTACATGTGTTTATTTGGTCTTATTATAAATTTTCTTTATATTCTTTCAGATTAGCAATATAGAGGATTCTCGGGATGTAGAGAGCTGATAAAAGAACAGCTCTACTTCTTTACACACTTAAGAAATTTCCTTAAGGATGTCTTGATTCTACTTTTGGGAAATCATCATTTACATACAGCGTAAGCAGTATGTATGATTTATATAATTATGAATGAATCAATCAATGCTCATAGAGAGTATATAAAATTATAATACTGAAACACTTGACTTGATAGGAAGAAGTATCAGCAGGTGAATGCTACTTCCAAACTTTGGCCATCTCTTCCAAATTTCAGGACCATGAACAAGGCATTGTTAATGACAACTGAGGCAGAGACATGTCAAACAGGAACACACCCATAAAGCCTTAAACTTACAAAAGAATTACAGACAAAAAAGCTGGGTGTGAAAGACGTGGTTCTTCCCAAAGAACATGCAAATTGGTTGTCAGATTACAAACTGTCAGCCCTGAACACACACCTACAAGTAACATAACATGGATTCAACTGGTTATATAGAGGAATAATATGTATACACAAATACATGTTTTCATGCAATAACAATTGATAAAAAATGAAGTGATGTCTTTGAAGAAGGGGAGGGTGGGGCATATGGAAGGGCTGGGAGGGAGGAAAGGGAATGAATGAAGTAATTAAATTACAATAACCAAAGTAAAGAAAACAAAAATAGAGTTGGGCATGACGGTACACTTCTCTCACTGTAGCCTTCAGAACACTGAGGCAGAATGATGGTGGGTTTGAGGAAGACTGTGCTACATAACAGGACGTTATCTCAACTTGCCTTTTTCCAAATTGAAATTTGGAGAACGATATCTCAGCCTTTGTTTCTTCTCTGTTTACATCCATGTGATGGCCTTTCCGTTATCTTTTGATGTGAACTACATCAGTTCCATCTCGTTTTTCTTCCTTGTTCTTTTTGTTCTAATTACAGGCTATACAGGATTTCTTTGCTTGTTTGCCTAATTTATTCCTCAATGAATGAATTCTACTCTGTCCAAATTAAGGAGTATTTTCTTCCTAGACATTGTGTTCTTCACATAACTCTGACAGCAGTTCTAGCATTCTCTCTCTCTCTCTCTCTCTCTTTCTTTTACTGAATATTTTATTTATTTACATTTCAAATGTTACCCCCTTTCCCTGTTTCCCCTCCACAAATACCCTATCCTATACCCCTCCCCCTGCTTATATGAGGGTGCTCTCCCACTCACTCTCGCACTACTGCTTCCTGGCCCTGGCATTCCCCTACACTGGGGCATCGAGTCTTCACAGGACCTAGGGCCTCTCTTCCCATTGATGTCCAACAAGGCTATCCTCTGCTACATATGCAGCTGGAGCGATGGCTCCCTCCCTGTGTACTCTTTGATTGGTGGTCTAGTCTCTAGGAGCTCTGGGGATCTGGTTGGTTGGTTGATATTGTTCTTCCTCCTATGGGTTTGCAAACCCCTTCATTTCCTTCAGTCTTTGCCCTAACTCCTCCACTGGGGTCCCTGTGCTCAGTTCAATGGTTGGTTGCAAGCATCTACATCTGTATCAGTAAGGTTCTGGATGAGCTTCTTAGGAGACAGTTATAACAGGCTCCTGTCAACAAGCACTTCTTTTCATCAGCAATAGTGTCTGGGTTTGGTGGCTGCATATGGGATGGATCACCAGGTTGGGCAGTCTCTGGATGGCCTTTCCTTCAGTTTCTGCTCCACACTGTTCCCATATTTCCTTTACACAGGAGCAATTCTGGGTTAAAATTTTGGAGATTAGTGGTTGGCCCCATCTCTCAACCAGGGGCTTTGCCAAACCTCCTGATATGGTCTCTACACGTTTTCCTTCTCCTTTGTTTGGTGTTTCAGCTAATGGCATCCGTATTGGGTCCTGGGAGCCTCATGTTTCCTGGCATCTAAGACATTCTGGTGGCTATCCCCAGGTCCCCATCCCCCATTACTACATACCTCTGTTCAATTTCCTGACCTTCTTTATACCATCCCTGTCTCCTCCCATACTCCTGCCCCCTTTTACCTTCTCCCTCCTTGCTTCCTTCCAAGTCCCTCTTACCCTCTATCTCCTGTTAATATTTTGTTTCCCCTTCTAAGAAGGACTGAAGCATACACACTTTTGTCTTCCTTCTTCTTGAACTTCATATGGTCTGTAAGTTGTATCATGGGTATTCTGGGCTTTTTGCCTAATAATCCACTTATCAGTGAGTACATAACATGTGTGTTCTTTTGTGACTGTGTTAACTCACTCAGGATGATATTTTCTAGTTCCATGCAATTGTCTGTAAATTTCATGAAATCATTGTTTTTAATCACTGCATAGTACTCCGTTGTGTAAATGTATCACATTTTCTGTATCCATTCCTCTGCTGAGGGACATTTGGGTTGTTTCCAGCTTCTGGCTATTATAAATAAGGCTGATATGCACATAGTGGAGCATGTGTCCTTACTGCATGTTGGAGCATCTTCTGGGTATATACCAAGGAGTGGTATAGCTGGGACCTCAGCTAATACTATGTCCAATTTTCTGTGGAATGGCAAGAGTAGAGTAGTTTTCTTAGTCAGCGTTTTACTGTTGTGAACAGACACCATGACCAAAACAAGTCTTATAAAAAACAACATTTAATTGGGGCAGGCTTACAGGTTCAGAGGTTCAGTCCATTAGCATCAAGGTGGGAGCATGGCAGCATCCTGGCTGTCATGGCATAGGCAGAGCTGAGAGTTCTCCGTCTTCATCCAAAGGCTGCTAGTGGAAGAATGACTTCCAGGTACCTAAGGTGAGAGAGAGTATTAAGCCCACATCCACATTTACACACCTACTTTAACCAGGTCACACCGATTCCAACAAGGCCACACCTCCAAATGGTGCCACTGCCTGGTCCAAGAATATACAAACCATCATAGTGGTTGTAACAGTTTGCAGCCACACCAGCAATGGAGGAGTGTTCCTCTTTCTCCCTAACCTTGCCAGCATCTGCTGTCACCTGAATTTTTGATCTTAGTCATTCTGACTGGTGTGAGGTGGAATCTCATGGTCATCTTGATTTGCTTTCCCCTGATGACTAAGGAAATTGAACTTTTCTTTAGGTGCTTCTCTGCCATTTGAGTTTCCTCAGTTGAGAATTCTCTGTTCCCCATTTCTTAGTACATTTATTTGGTTCTCTGGAGTCTAACTTCTTGAGTTCTTTGTATATTCCATTGATCTACATGCCTGTCTCTGTACCAAAACCATGCAGTTTTCATGAAGATTGCTCTGCAATACAGCTTGAGATCAGGGATGTTGATTCACTCAGAACTTCTTATATTATTGAGAATAGTTTTCTGTATCCTGGGTTTTCGGTTATTATACATAAATTTTCAGATTGCTCTTTCTAACTCTATGAAGAATTGAGTTGGAATTTTGATGGGGATTGCATTGAATCTGTAGATTTCTTTTGGCAAGATGGCCTTTTTACTATATTAATTCTGCCAATCCATGAGCATGAAAGATCTTTCCATCTTCTAAGATCTTTGTTTTCTTTCTTCAGAGACATGAAGTTCTTGTCATACAGATCTTTCACTTTCTTGGTTAGAGTCACACCAAGGTATTTTATACTATTTGTAACTGTTGTGAAGGGTGTTGTTTCCCTAATGTCTTTCTCAGCTTATTTATCCTTTGAGTAGATGAAGGCTACCAGTTTGAGTTAATTTAATATCCAGCTACTTAGCTGAAGTTGTTTATCAGGTTTAGGAGTTCTCTGGTGTATTTTTTTGGGTAACTTAAGTATTCTATCCTATTATCTGAAAATAGTGATATTTTGACTTATTCTTTTCCAATTTGTATCCATTTGACCTACTTTTGTTGTCTAAATGTTTTGGCTAAGACTTTGAGTACTATATTGAATAAAGAGGGAGAGAGTGGCAGCCTTGTCTAGTCCCTGAGTTTAGTGGGATTGCTTCAAGATTCTCTCCATTTAGTTTGAAGTTGGCAATTGGTTTGCTGTATATTGCTAAATTTTACTATCTTTAGAGATGAGCCTTGATTTCCTGATCTTTCCAAGACATTTTCAGTGTCTAATATGATGATCATGAGTTTGTTTCTTTGAGTTGATTTATATAGTGGATTAAGTTGATGGATTTTCTTATATAGAACTATCCCTCCATCCCTAGGATAAAGCCTATTTGATCATGGTGAATGATCTTTTTGATGTTTTCTTGGATTCGGTTTGTGAGAATGTTATTTTGTATAAATATTCATAAGGGAAATTGGTCTGAAGTTCTCTTTGTTTCATCTATGTGTGGTTTAGGTATAAGTGTAATTGTGGTTTTATAGAATGAGGTAGGTAGTGTTCCTTCTGTTTCTATTTTGTGAAATAGTTTGAAGTATTGGTATTAGGTCTTCTTTGAAGGCCTGATAAAATTCAGCACTAAACCCATCTGGTTTTGGACTTTTTTTGGTTGGGATACTCTTCTATTTCTTTAGGCGTTATGGGAATGTTTAGATGGTTTATCTGATCTGGGTTTAACTTTGGTATTTGGTATCTGTCTAGAAAATTGTCCATTTCATCCAGGTTTTCTAGATATATTGAGTATAGGCTTTTTAAGTAAGATTTAATGATTTTCTTAATTTCTTTGGTTTCTTTTATTATGTCCCCATTTCATTTCTGATTTTGTTAATTTAGGTAGTTTCTCTGTGTACTCTGGTTTGTCTGGCTAAGGGTTTATCTATCTTATTGATTTTCTTAAAAAAACAGCTCCTTGTTTTGTTGATTATTTATATAGTTCTTTTTGTTTGTACTTGGTTGATTTCAGCCCTGGGTTTGATTATTTCCTGCAGTCTACTTCTCTTTGGCATATTTGCTTCTCTTTGTTCTAGAACTTACAGTTATGCTGTTAAACTGCTAGTGTATGTGCTCTCCAGTTTCTTTTTGGTGGCACTCAGAGCTATGAGTTTTCCTCTAAGCACTGCTTTCTTTGTGTCCCATAAGCTTGGTATGTTGTGCCTTAATTTTCATTAAATTCTAAAAAGTCTTTAGCTTCTTTCTTCTTTCTTCCCTGACCAAATAATCACTGAGTAGAGAGTTGTTCAGCTTCCATGTATATGTGGACTTTCTATTCTTTTTGTTGCTATTGGAGACCAGCCTTAATCTGTGGTGATTTGATAGTATGCATGGGATTATTTCAGTCTTCTTGTATCTGTTGAGGCCTGTTTTGTGACCAATTATATGGTCAGTTTTGGAGAAGATACCATAAGGTGCTAAGAAGAAGTTATATTATTTTGTTTTATGGTGAAATGTTTTATAGATATCTGTTAAATCCATTTGGTTCATCAGAATACATTTAATGTGTGTGTTCATCCATGAATTAAATGTTTCTCCAGATCTACTCAGGGCCAGACATTATCCTCAGGGCCAAGGATTCTATAGTGAATCATTTAGAAAAGATATTTTCTTTATAAGAGTTATAGACAACAAATAAGTAGGTAAATGTTAATATCCAATATTTCTAATGTTTTTACTTGTCCCCTGTGAAAGGGTCCTTTGACCCAAAAGGAATCATGACTCTTATGTTCATGTTGAGAAACATTCCACTAAAGTGTTGTTGTGTTGAAGGTGAATAAGAAAAGGTAATTGAAGTTAGGACTGAGAACTCTCTTTCCATTTAACTGAAAGCACAACATAAATTTGCAGTGACCCCAAGGAGAAGCAAGGTTAGTGAAAGATTCAACTCTGGATCCTTACCAAATAAAACCAGAGGGCTCTGTACTGGCAATCATTCTTATGAAGTTGTTATTTCCCTCCCTTCCTCAATTTGTTATACCTAAAAACTAAATTTTTCTTTCCTTGTCCTATAACCTCTGGGACAGTGGGAGGGTACTATTTTCTGAGCCTCAGCTTGGGTGTCATTTTAGAATCAGGAGAGTCTTTTTTTTTTTTTTAAATTAATTTATATTTTACATTCTATATTCTATTCTCTGACCCCCCCCTCCACCCCATCCACCCTCCAACTGTTCCACATCCCACAGCTCCTCCCACCCAAACCCCCTGTCTCCACATGAATGCCCCTACCCATACCCTACCTGACCTCTAAACTCCCTGGGGCCTCCAGTCTCTTGAGGGTTAGGTGCATGATCTCTGAATTAACACAGACCTGGAAGTCCTCTACTGTATGTATGTTGGGGGCCTCATATTAGCTGGTATATGCTTTCTGGTGGTCCAGTGTTTGAGAGATCTCAGGGTCCAGATTGAGACTGCTGGTCCTCCTACAGGATCACCTTTCTTTTCAACTTCTTTTAGCTTTTCCTAATTCAACAACAGGGATCAGCTACTTCTGTCCATTGGTTGGGTGCAAATATCTGCAACTGACTCGTTCAGCTGCTTGTTGGATCGTTCAGAGGGCAGTCATGGTAGGTCCCTATTTTCAGTGCTCCACAACCTCAGTAATAGTGTGAGGCCTTGGGACCATCCCATGAGGTAGATCCTACTTTGGACTTTCTTTTCCTCAAGCTCCTCTCCATTTCTGTCACTGTAATTCTTTTTTTTTTTTTAAAGAATACAAATATTCAAGATATGAGTGTTTCTTTTCTTTTTCTTTTTTTAAAAGATATTTTCTTCATTTACATTTCAAATGCTATCCCAAAAGTTCCCTATTCCCTTCCCCCGCCCTGCTCCTCTACCCACCCTCTCTCACTTCTTGGCCCTGGCATTCCCCTGTACTGGGGCATATAAAGTTTGCTAGACCAAGGGGCCTCTCTTCCCAAAATGGGGGCTAATATCCAATATATACAAAGAGCTCAAGAAGCTGAACTCCAGAAATTCAAGTAACCCCATTAAAAATGGGGTACAGAGCTAAATAAAGAATTCTCAACTGAGGAATGCTGAAGGGCTGAGAAGCACTTGAAAAACTGTTCAACATCCTTAATTATCAGGGAAATGCAAATCAAAACAACCCTGAGATTTCACTTCACACCAGTCAGAATGACTAAGATCAAAAATTCAGGTGACAGCAGATGCTGGCAAGGATGTGGAGAAAGAGGAACACTTCTCCATCTCTGGTGTGATTGCAAGCTGGTACAACCACTCTGGAAATAATTCTGGTGGTTCCTCAGAAAACTGGACATAGTACTACCAATTGATCCAGCAATACCTCTCCTGGGCATATAGCCAGAAGATGTTCCAACTGGTAATAAGGACACATGCTCCACTATGTTCATAGCAGCCTTATTTATAATAGCCAGAAGCTGGAAAGAACCCAGATGTCCCTCAACAGAGGAATGGATACAGAAAATGTGGTACATTTACACAATGGAGTACTACTCAGCTATTAAAAACAATGAATTTATGAAATTCTTGAGCAAATGGATGTATCTGGAGGATATCTTCCTGAGTGTGGTAACCCAATCACAAAAGAAATCACTTGATATGCACTCACTGATAAGTGGATATTAGCCCAGAAACCTAGAATACCCATGATACAACTTCCAAAACACAAGAAAATCAAGAAGGAAGACCAACCCGTGGATACTTCATTCTTCCTTAGAATAGGGAATAAAATATCCATGGAAGGAGTTGCAGAGACAAAGTTTGGAGCTAAGAGGAAAGGATAGACCATCCAAAGACTGCTCCACCAGGGCATCCATCCCATAATTAGCCACCAAAAACAGACACTACTGCATACGCCAGCAAGATTTTGCTGAAAGGCCCCTGATATAGCTGTCTCCTGTGAGGCTTTGTCAGTACCTGGCAAATACAGAAGTGGATGCTCACAGTCATCTCTAGGAAGGAACACAGGGTCCCCAATGTAGGAGCTAGAGAGAATACCCAAGAGCCAAAGGGGTCTGCAACCCTATAGGTGGAACAACAATATGAACTAATCAGAACCCCCAGAGCTTGTGTCTCTACCTGCAACTCTTTCAGACAGGAACAATTATGTGTTAGAGATGTGACTGTAGGATGGCAACCCAGTCCCTCACTTGATGCCTGTCTTTCTCTTGGAGGTGAGTTTTATAAGTTCCCTCTCTCTACTGTCTGGGATTTCATCTAATGTCCCTCCCTTTGAGTCCTGAGAGCCTCTTACCATTCAGGTCTCTCTGGTGGGTCTCTCCACCCTTCTATTTCCTGAGGTTTCCTGTTTCTATTCTTCTGCTGGCACTCAGGGCTTTAGTCCTTTTCTCTCTCCTGATACCATAGCAGGTTCCCCCTCTCCCTCCCAACTACTACTCTGTCCACTTTCCCTCCCAGTCTCTCCATTCCTCCTGATGTGTGATTGCTTTCTTCTCTCAGGTGGGACTGAGGCATCCTCATTTGGGTCCTTAACCTTATTGAGCTTTTTGAGTTCTGTGGACTGTATCTTGGGTATTCTGTATTTTTTTTTTTTGTCTAATATCCACTTATTAGTGAGTACATATCATGCACATCATTTTGGGTCTGAGTTACCTCACTCAGGATGATATTTTCTAGTTCCATACATTTGCCTGAAAAATTCAGGATGTCCTCATACTTAATAGCTGAGTAGTATTCCATTGTGTAAATGAACCACCTTTTCTGTATCCATTCTTCTGTTGTGTGATGTCTAGGTTGTTTTCAGATTCTGGCTATCACAAATAAGGCCTCTATGAACATAGTGGAACATGTGCCCCTGTGGCATAGTAGGGCATCTTTTGGGTATATTCCCAAGAATGTTATAGCTGGGTCTTCAGGCAAAACTATTTCCAATTTTCTTAGAAACCTTCAGATTGATTTCCAGAATGTTTGTACCAGTTTGCAATCCACCAGCAATGGAGGAGTGTTCCTCTTTCTCCACATCCTCTCCAACATGTGTTTTCACCTAAGGTTTTGTTCTGAGCCATACTGATTGGTGTCAGGTAGAATCTCATGGTCATTTTGATTTGCATTCCTCTGATCACTAAGGACTTTGAACATTTCTTTGGGTGTTTCTCAGCCATTTGAGATTCTTCAATTGTGAATTCTTTGTTTAGTTTTATACCCCATTTTTTGATTGGGTTGTTTGGATTTTTTGGTGATTAACTTCTTGACTTATTTATATATTTTGGATATTGGCCCTCTATTGAATGTGGGGTTAGTGAAGATATTTTTCCCCAATCTGTAGGTTGCTGATTTGTCTTATCCACTATGTCCTTTGCTTACAGAAGCTTTTCATGTTCATGAGTTCCCATTTATCAATTGTTGATTTTAGAGCATGAGCCATTGGAATTCTCTTTAGGAAATTTCTCCCTCTACCAATGAGTTCAAGGCTCTTTCCCACTTTCTCTTCTATTAGATTCAGTGTATCTGGTTTTATGTTGAGGTCCTTGATCCACTTGAACTTGAGCTTTGTACAAGGTGACAAATATGGGTCTATTTTCATTCTTCTACATACAGGCAGCCAGTTAGACAAGCACCAGTTACTGAAGATGCTTTGCTTTCATTTTTTCATTGTATACTTTTGCTGTCTTTGTCAAAGATCAAGTGAGTATAAGTGTGTGGTTTTATTTCTGGGTTTTCAATTGTATTTCATTGATCCATGTGTCTGTTTCTATACCAATATAATGCAGTTTTTATTGCTATTGTTCTGTAGTAAAGCTTGAGGTCAAGAATGATGATTCCTCCAGCTGTTCCTTTATTGTTAAAGTTTTTTCACTATTCTGCATTTTTTGCCTTTCCAGATGAATTTGAGAATAGTTCTTTCAATGTCTTTGAAGAGTTGTGTTGGGATTTTGTTTGGGATTGCATTGAATCTATAGATTGCAAAGCAACCTGTTCTTTGGTAGGATGGCCATTTTTACTATGTTTATTGCCGAAGACCCTTTTAGGCTCCTTGTCTGCATGGAATGGGTTCTCTGGAGCAAGTACACAAGAATTTGGCGAGTGACAAACAGACACACACAAGGGAGTATGGATCTGAGTGTAATTGTAAGATTGAGCATCAAACTTTTTTATACAGCAGGGTAACAAGAAACCAGAGGAGAGATACATCCACCAATACAAAAGGAATGAATACATCAAAAGGACTTACAGGAACCAGGCAATATTTACAGTAAATAATAAACAGCTCTGCCTAGGATCAGTAAGGATTTCACACCCTAGTCACAATTTGTGCTACTCCTTTGAGCCTTGTGGGAACTAGCACCAGGGGAGCTATTGGACCTTCTCATGAATAATGTATTACCACCCCCACCCCCCCCTATTTCCTAGGCCCAGGTAGATTCTTGCATATGAAGGTAACTTGGCTGTACTCTTAAGTATCTGTAAGGAATATCCATTTATCAGAAGAGTTTACCAACTTACTTCTAATATGCAATGTAGTGTGCTATACCTGGCTGTAGTGAAGATTCCTTTCTCAGTGGGAAATCCATCTATTCCCTAAAGCTATTGTCCCTACCAAACATTTTGCAGACCAGCTCTGAGCTGCTTTGGCTCCTTTGTATGTAATGCTAAATAGTTTCCCTGTCTCTAGATAGTTTTCTGAATTCCCACTGAAAATCAAGAATTCTCTAGGACCATTGGAACGCTGGAAGGCTTAGCTTATGTCAGGATTCATTCTATGCTTATAATAAAAATCCTACTAAATGACCGCGTGGATCCATTGGCCGGACTAATGCAGGGATATACGGGTTGCGAGAATGTCTTCCCAAGAGATGAGTTTCTTTTGAAACTCTGTGTCTCATGAGTGCTTTTAGGCCTTTCGACCTGTCAAGCCTTACACTGGGATATGTGTAACAGTTTATGTTACTATGGATTCTGCAAATCTATGAAATGGGAGATCTCTCCATTCTTTTGAGATCCTCTTCGATTTCTTTCTTGAGAGACTTGAAGTTATTTTCATACAGGTCTTTCACTGGTTATAGTCACCCCAAGATATTTTATACTATTTGTGGCTATTGTGAAGGGAATTGTTACCCTAATTTCTTTCTCAGCCTCTTTATCCTTTGTATAAAGGAAGGCTACTGATTTATTTGAGTTAATTTTATATCCAGCCACTTTGTTAAAGTTGTTTATCAGCTGAAGTTCTCTGGTAGAATTTTTGGGGTTGCTTATGTATACTATCATATCATCTGCAAATAGTGGTACGTTTATTTCGTCTTTGCCAATTTGTATCCCCTTGATCTTTTTTGTTGTTGTTGTTGTCTTATTGTTCTAGCTAGTGCTTTGAGTACTATATTGAACAGATATGAGGAGAGTGGGCATCTTTGTCTTGTCTCTGATTTCAGTGGGATTGCTTCAAATATGTCTCCATTTAAATTGATATTGGCTGTTGGTTGCAGTAAGTTGCTTTTATTATGTTTATAATAATAGACATATGGGCCTTGAATTTCTGATCTCTCTAATACTTTTAATATGAACTTTTATATTTTGTCAAATGGTTTTTCTACATCCAAGGAGATGATCGTGTGATTTTTTCTTTGTTTGTTTATATAGTGGATTATGTTAATGGATTTTTATATATTAAACCAACCTTGCATTCCTGGGATGAAGCCTACTTGATTGTGGTGAATGATGGTTTTTATGTGTTCTTGGATTCAGTTTGCAAGAACTTTATTGAGTATTTTTGCATGGATATTCATAAGTGAGATTGGTCTGAAGTTCTCTTTTTTGTTTGGGTCCTTGTGTGATTTAGGTATCAGAGAAATTGTGGATTCATGGAATGAGTTAGGTAGTGTTCCTTCTGTTTCTATTTTATAGAATAATTTGAGGAATATTGGTAACAGGTATTCTTTGAAGGTCTGATAGAATTCTGCACTAAATCCATCTGGCCCTAGGTTTTTTTTTTGGTTAGGAGATTTTTAATGACTTCTTCTATTTCCTTGTGTGATATGGGCCTGTTTAGATAGTTTACTTGCTCTTGATTTAACTTTGGTATGTGGTATTTGTCTAGCAAACCATCCATTTCATCTAGATTTTCCAGTTATGTTGAGTATAGGCTTTTATAGTAGGATATGATGATTTTTTGAATTTTCTCCCTTTCTGTTGTTATGTCTCCATTTTGAATTCTGGTTTTATTAATTTGGATACTGCCTCTTGGCCTTTTAGTTAGTTTGGCTAGGGGTTTAATCAATCTTTTTAATTCTCTCAAAGAACAGGGTTGTAGTCTTGCTGATTCTTTGTATTTTTTCTTTGTTTCTATTTGGTTGATTTCGGCCAGCAGTTTGACTATTTCCTGCCTTCTACTCCTCTTGGGTGACTGCTTCTTTTTGTTCTAGAGCTCTCAGGTGTACTGTTAAGTTGTTAGTGTAAGATATCTCCAGTTTCTTTACCAGGGTACTTAGTGCTATGAACTTTCCTTGTAGCACTGCTTTCATTGTGTCTCATAGATTTGGGTATGATGTGTCAACATTTTCATTAAATTCCAGGAAGTCTTTAATTTCTTTATTTCTTCCCTGACCAAGTTATCACTGAGTAGACAATTGTTCAGTTTCCCTGTGTATGTGGGCTTTCTGTAGTTTTTGCTGTTATCGAAGACCAGCCTTAGGCCACAGTGATTGAATAGGAATCTTGTACCTGTTGAAGATTGTTTTGAGACTAATTATATGGTTGATTTTGGAGAACGTACCATAAGATGCTGAGAAGATGGTGTATTCTTTTGCTTTAGGGTGAAATGTTCTGTAGATATCTGTTAAATCCATTTGGTTCATAACCTCTCTTAGTTTCACTGTGTCTCTGTTTAGTTTCTGTTTCAATGATCTGTCCATTTGTGAGAGTGGGGCATGGAAATCTCCTCCCTTATTATTGTGTTGAGTTCAATGTGTGTTTTGAGTTTTGTTTTTGTTTTTGTTTTGTTTTGCTTTGCTTTGCTTTGTTTTGTTTTGTTTTTTTGAGACAGGGTTTCTCTGTATAGCCCTGGCTGTCCTCAACTCACTCTGTAGACCAGGCTGGCCTTAAAATTGGAAATCCACATGCCTCTGCCTCCCAAGTGCTGGGATTAAAGATGTGTGCCACCACTGCCTGCCTGTTTGGAGCTTTAATAAAGTTTCTTTTATGAACTTGGGTGCTCTTGCATTTGCGGCATAGAGTTCAGAATTGAGACTTTCTACTGGTGGATTTTCCCTTTGATGAATATGAAGCATCCTTCTTTATCACACTTGATAACTTTTCGTTGATAGTTTATTTTCTTGGATATTATGATGGTTACTCCTAGTTATTTCCTGGGACCATTTCCTTGGAAGACCTTTTTCTTTTTTTTTCTTTTTTTTTTTTAAAATTAATTAATTTATTTTTTCTTGTTCCGGTCAACCCCGCTCGCTCTGCTCGACCCCACTCGCTCTCGCCAGCTCTGCTCGCTCCCGCCAGCCCCACTCGCTCTGGCCGCCCCGTATGCCCCCCACCTTGTTCCAGCCGTCCCCACTCGCTCTCTCTAGTCGGCCCGGCTTGCTTGCTCCGGTTGGCCCCGCTCATTCCGGCTGTCCCAGTTTGGCCCCACTCGCTCGGGGGGGGGGGGGGCTCCCCCACTAGCTCCGGCTGTCCCTGCTTGCTCTGGCTGTCCCCATTCGGCTCTGCTCGCTCTCGACAGCCTCGCCTGCTCTGGTTGGTCTCTCTGGTCCAAGGATTCATTTCTCATTATTCTTCATAAGTACACTGTAGCTGACTTCAGATGCACCAGAGGAGGGTGTCAGATCTTGTTACGGGTGGTTGTAAGCCACCATGTGGTTGCTGGGATTTGAACTCATCACCTTCGGAAGAGCAGTCGGGTGCTCTATCCTGCTGAGCCATCTCATCAGCCCGGAAGACTTTTTTCTATCCTTTTACTCTGAGATAGTGCCTGTCTTTATTGAGGTGTGTTTCTTGTATGCAGGAAAAATGCTGGATATTTTTTGTTTATTCTGTTAGCTTTTGTCTTTTTATAGGTGAGTTGAATCCATTAATATTGAGAGATATTAAAGAGAGATGACTGTTGGTTCCTGATATGTTTGTTTTTATAGGTGTCTTTATATACTTGTGGCTCTCTGCTTTTGACTTAATTATGAGATGCTTAATATCTTGTCCTTTCTTTGGTGCAGGTATCTTCCTTGTGTTGGAGTTTTCCTTCCAGGATCCTCTGTAGGGCTGGGTTGGTAGATAGATACTGTTTGAATTTGGTTTTATCCTAGAATATTTTGGTTTCTCCATCTATGTTGATTAAGAGTTTTGTTGGGTATAGTTGCCTGGGCTGGCATTTGTGTTTTCTTAGAGTCTGCATGACCTCTAAACAGGCTCTTTTAGCTTTCATAGTCTCGGTTGAGAAGTCTGGTGTAATTCTGATAGGTCTAACTTTGTATTTTACTTGGCCCTTTTTCCTTGCAGCTTTTAATATTTTCTCTTTGCTCTGTGCATTATTATATGGCAATAAATTTTTCTTTTCTGATCCCATTTATTTGGTGTTTTCTATAGGCTTCTTGTACCTTTATGGCCATCTCTTTCTTTAGGTTGGGGAAAGTTTCTTCTATGATTTTGTTGAAGACATTTTCAGGTACTTTGAGTTGGGAATCTTCATTCTCCTCTATTCCAATTGTTCTTAGATTTGATCTTTTCATTGTGTTCCAAATTTCTTGGATGCTTTGAGTTAGTAGGGTTTTTTTTTTTTTATGTTTTAATTTTCTTTGATAGTTGTGTCAATCTCTTCTACTGTGTCTTCTACACCTCAGATTCTGTCTTCTATCTCTTGTATTCTGTTGGTAATACTTACATCTGTCATTCCTGACCTATTTTCTAGGTTTTCCATTTGCAGGTTTGCCTCCATCTGTGTTTTCTTTATTGCTTCTACTTCCACTTTTAGGTCTTGGATCACCTTTTTCAATTCCTTTACCTGTGTTTTCCTGTATTTCTTTCAGTAAGTTATTGATATCTTCCTTAAAGGACTCTTTTATTGTCATGAGATAGGATTTTAGGATAGATTCCTGATTTTCAGGTGTGTTGGTATATTCAAGAGTTGTTATGGTGGGAGAACTGGGTTCTGATGATGCCCATGTATTTTGGCATTTTTTGCTTGCAGTCTTGCACTTGTCTTTCACCATCTGGATATCCCTGGTGTTTGTTGGTCTGGGTGACTGTATGGAGTCTGTTTCTTTTGTCTCTGGGTTGCTTCAGGTCTCCTGGTAGGCCTGTGGCCCTGACTGTATCCAACCACCTGTGGGGTCTTCCTGTGGTCCTGGCTACAGTAGATCTCCTGGGAAGCCTTCAGATAACTGCTCTGAGTGCAGTAGGTTTTCAACTGCTCTGAGTACAATGGGTCCTCTATGATGGATCAGGATGGGAGCAGACCAACTAGGGGTCTGCCCAAGCATTAAGGACTGGGTGGAAGGGGTGGAGGGACAGAAAGGGAATGGTATTCAGGAGGGCTGTGATTTGTGGGGTGATGGGTTCAGAGTCCACTAGGCTCCCAACAGCAGCTCTAGGATTTGGGGGATGGGGGTTCTTACCAACTGCTCTGAGTGCAGCGGGTCCTCTAGGATGGATAGGGATATGAAGTCTTCATGGGAGCAGATCAATTAGGTCAGCAGGTTCTCTAGGTTGGATAGGGATACAGAGTCTTCACGGGAGCAGACCAACTATGGGTCTGTCCCAGTAACAAGGACTGGGCAGAAGGTGTGGGAGGGAGGAGAGTCCTTTCTTGAAGACTATTTAACATAGATCAATTTCCTGCTTTATTTAGAGTTCATCTCTCTCCTTGTGTAAAAACAGCTCTCCTGTCTACTCACTAACTGTAGGTGACTGTCTTAGTAGCCTGTTCAGAAAGTATTACTCTTGTTGTGCTTGAGTATCCAAGAGTTTCCTTTATTTTCTGTAGTTTCATACATTTTCAAACCTGATTTTGTTTACACAGTCCTCAATCCAGCAGCCAGTAACCTTGGGAAATGTGCCAGGGCCTCTGCTGACTTCAATTATGAAAAAAAGATGTTATTTATATTGAAATCATATACAATAAATACACGGTCATGTTTAAAAATAAGGAGCTACTTATAAATTTTATAAGCCATGTGCAATTGCTGGTTTATTTTGGGATAAAATAGCTTGTATTATTTTTGTGTGTATGTGTGTGTGTTACTATAACTATTTTGTAAAGTTTTAAATACTAACTTCCTTTACTTATATTTTCAAATCATATAGATAGTATCAAGTTAATAGTGATGTCTTTATTAGTATATTTCTACATACTCATTTTAAATAATGGTTTTGGCTGTTTGATTGTGAGAATTATTTCATCTCACTTTCTGGTGATTTTAGAACAAATGAAATGTATTTCAGAATAAAGTGTGGAATGTCACAAGAACATAATCCAAGTTAACTGCTTTTGCAACCTCTGCCTCTCCACCCTGACTGCTCCTCTGTCCCCTTAAAGCTCTTTACTGCTACTGTGGGAGATACTGATCTACTCACATTACTGTATTTATCAAATAGTGAAATCCTTTTTTTTTTTTTTTTGAGTCAACTTGTATTTTCTGCAAATGATGTTTTTTTAGTATCTTTGGTTTTTCTATTAAGTAAACTTTAGCAGTTGTTTCTAATCATGATCTAACCATGATAATAATAATTTATTCTGTGTTTTTAAAAAATATTTTTTGAGTATAATATAATTACACCATTTCCCCTTTCTTTTCCTCCTTCTAAGAATCCCATGTGTCCCTTGTTGTCATCTAAGTTAATGATCTATTTTTCTTTCAATGAATGTATAAGAATGTGCATAATATAATTGACTGTATATTTTCTAATAATAAACGTACATCCTTTTCATTCTGTCTAATGTTACTTGTATGTTTTCAGACTGAGCATTTGGTTTTGGATAACCAATTGGTGTGCCCTTCCCTGGGGAAGGCTATTTCTCCAAGTCTCAGCATTCCTTATTATTATTTTTTTTAATCTTTGATTGAACTCTCATGAAATTACTTCACTCCATGTTAGCATGTTTATTGGTCTCATCCTTGTTCATCTCATGTTTCAATAGCTTTGTTGCTAAGTCTCCATGGATGTAGTGCCTGATATTATAAGACACAGCATAATAGCAAATGCCTAGATCCTCTGGCTCTTAAAATCCTTCCCTTCTTTTGCAATATTTCTTGAGCTGGAAACACAGAATTTGTGTTGTAGACGTATCCTTTGGGATTGGGCTCTATGACTCTACAGATGATTGATTGTAGTTTTCTGTAATGGTCTTCACTTATTTCAAAGAGAAGTTTCCTTGCTGAGGAGTGAAGACTACATTTATTTATGGTTATAAGGATAAATATTTAGAAATAGTCAGGGATTATGTGGCTTTAGTGAGGTGATAGTTGAAGGGTCTCCTTTGAGACCCATAAATTCAGTAGCCTTGGTAGTTGGCAAGGTTTACGGCACCATACATTATTTCCCTCTTGTTGAGTTAATAGAAAGTTCAATTAGAGAACTGTTGGTTTCCATCAAGGTATGTATGTTAGTTTTGGACCCTTAGGGTTATCATGCCATGCTGAGAGTTGTTATGATTTGTAGCCATCATATCTAGGTCAGTCTGTTGGTTGTTTCCCATTTGGAAACTTGCATGGCACTTTGTGGTACCTTGATAGCCAGTATTGTATTGAAGAAGGAAGCCTTCAAGAGGATCTATCTTATGTCTTCTGAGCTCTGTGTCTTAAGTGCATGTTTTCAGTAATTTATCTTCTACCTCCGGGGTATAGCCAAGTGCTACACTAATAGCCAATAATGTTTTGGGACTCTGTTGAACAACCATGATGAACAACTCAAAAGAGGGTTTCTCATGCCTACACACACACACACACACACACACACACACACACACACACACACATATGTTCATTCTATGGCTCTTGTTTAGAAAAATATATATACACTGACTTTTCTGCATTATAGACATATTTAGGTAGATAGTTAACAGTATGATTCCTGTTCACATTTTCAGATACTGTTACTGTTTTTACTTTATACCCTCTTTCTTTGCTTCCTTTCACTCTGTGATATAAGCCCCCCCTTTCCCATTTCCCCTTCAGATCACTTACATCCTGCCTTTCCTCCTCATGCCGCCTCTCATGCCTGCAATGAACCCCTTTGTACTTTCTTGCTTTCTATGGTTACTACAGATTACATACTAACAACTGAAGAGATGAAGTTAGGAACCTTTGATGAGAAAGAACATGCAACATATGTGTTTCTGAGTCTGGAAAACTTCACTTATGCTCTTTTCAAGTTTCACCCACTTACTTTCAAATTTTATGATTTCATTTTTCTTTACAGCTAAAAAGTATTCTGTAACTTTAACTACACTTTTATTATCCATTCATCAGTTGAAGGACATTTAGGTTATCTGACACTTTAAATTGGTTCTTTCTCAAAGGTATTTTTATTTCATTTCTTGCTTATTTCTTTTGCATAGTGTGTTTATACACAAGGAAGAATGTTTGACTATTACTCCATAGCTGAAGTTTGCTTTAGATCAATCTGAGATTAAAAGTTTTCATTACATTGCCTATTGTACTACCTTTCTATTACAGTAACACATACAGAAGACTATCAACTTAAGGAGAAAACATTTGCCTTATGTCATCATTTTGGAAGCTTTAGTTCATGACCAGTTGACTCTTTAGTTTGGGGCTAGGACACCACAGGGACACCATGGCAAAAGCAGGAGATAAAAAAAATTCCTGTTCATGCAAAGAAAGTAAAAGATACCTTCATCACACATCTGCTCTAAGAACACTAAAGAACTATATCTTTCCAGTAGGCCCATTCCTAAGAGGTAGTACTGCTGAGGTACTATTGCCTGGCAATTACAGAAGTGGATGCTCACAGTCATCTCTAGGATGGAACACAGGGCCCGCAATGGAGGAACTAGTGAATGTTTCCAAGGAGATGAAGAGGTCTGCAACCCTATATGTAGAACAACAATATGAACTAATCAGTACCCCCAGAGCTCATGTCTCTAGCTGCATATGTAGCAGAAGATGGCCTAGTTGGCCATAATTGGGATCAGAGGCCCCTTGGTCTTGCAAACTTTATATGCCCCAGTACAGGGGAATGCCAGGGCCAAGAAGTGGGAGTGAGTGGGTAGGGGAGCAGGGCAGGGGGTGGGTATAAGGGTCTTTTGGGATAGCATTTGAAATGTAAATGAAGAAAATATCTAATAAAATAATTAAAAAAAGAAAGTCAACAGATATCCTGAAAAAAAATTATTATTCTGAGACAAGGATTCTCTGTGTATCCCTGACTGTTCTGGAACTTACTTTGTAGATCAGGGTGGCCTCAAATCCACAGATCCTCTTGCCTCTGTCTCGCAAGTACTGGGTTTAAAGGCTACTCTTCTCTGGCCGAGAAGCAAGCTTTTAATAGGTGGGCATTTTGGATCTATGTTTGAAGCAAACTACAGCACATATAGATAAAATCTGACCACTAAATATATTTGTTCTGATTATTACATGCTAACAAATGTAGCATGTGAATGTCTATATAGTATAGAAATCTAGCCTTCTGGTTTGGACCTGTGCTAGGAGCAGAGCTTCTGCTTTGAATTTCAACAAATTCAACCAACACCTCAGTGGCAGCTCAACCCCTCATGGGTTTTGACACATTCAAGCTCACAGGCTCACAGGCTTATAAGAGGGACAATCTCCAGTCAGAGATAGCAAGGTCAGTTAAGGCCAGAGATAACCAGATGGTGAGAGGCAAGCACAAGAACATGAGCAACAGAAACCAAGACTACTTGACAACACCAGAACCTATTTCTCCCACCTCAGAAAGCCCTGGATACCCCAAGACACCTGTAAAGCAAGATTCAGATCTAAATTCTCAGTTCCTGAAGATGATAGAAGACTTAAGAAGGATGTAAATAACTCCCTCAACAAAACACAGGAGAACACAGGTAAATGAGTAGAAGCCCTCAGAGAGGAAACACATGAATCCCCTAAAGAATTACTGGAAAACACAGTCAAACAGGCGAAGAAGGAAATGAACAAAACAAACCAGGATCTAAAAATGGAAATAAAAACAATAAAGAAATCACAGACGGAAAACCCTGGAGTTAGAAAACGTAGAAAAGAGGTCAGGAGTCATAGATGGAAACATCACCAACAGAATACAAGAGATAGTAAAGAGAAACTCAGGGGCAGAAGATACCATAGAAAATATTGACACAACAGTCAAAGAAAATGCAAAATGCAAATAGCTCCTAACTCCAAACATCCAGGAAATCCAAGACACAATGGAAAGACCAAACCTAAGGATAATAGGCATAGAAAAGAGCAAAGATTCCCAACTCAAAGGGCCAGTAAATACTTTCAACAAAATTATAGTAGAAAACTTTCCTAACCTCAAGAAAGAGATGACCATAAACATACAAAAACCCTACATAACCCAAAAAAAGATTGGACCAGAAAAGAAATTCCTCCTGACATATAATAATACCAAATGCACAAAACAAAGAAAGAATATTAAAAGGTATAAGGGGAAAAGACCAAGTAACATATAAAGGGAGACATATCAGAATTACACTGAACTTCTCACCAGAGACTATAAAAGCCAGAAGATCCTGGGCATATGTCATCCAGAGCCTAAGAGAACACAAATACCAGTCCAGGCTGCTATACCCAGCAAAACACTCAATTAACATAGATGGAGAAAGCAAGGTATTCCATGACAAAAACAAATTTATACAATATCTTTTCACAAATCCAGCCCTACAAAGGATAATAGATGGAAAACTCCAACAGAAGGAGGTAAACTACACCCTAGAAAAAGCAAAGCAATCTTCTTTTAACAAGAAGATAACCACACACACATTCTACCTCTAACAACAGAAATAATAGGAGGCAACAATCACCATTCCTTAATATCTCTTTACATCAATGGACTCCATTCCCCAATAAAAGAGACGCAGACTAACAGACTGGATATGTAAACAGGACCCAGCACTTTGCTGCATACAGGAAACGCACCTCAGTGTCAAAGACAGACACTACCTCAAAGTAAAAGGCTGGAAAAAGTTTCCAAGCAAATGGTTCCAAGAAACGAACTGGAGTAGCCATTCTAATATCCAATAAAATAGACCTTCAATCAAAAGTTATCAAAAAAGATGGGGAAGAACAATACATACTCATAAAAGGAAAAATCCACCAAGATTAACTCTCAATTCTGAATATCTATGCCCCAAATGCAATGGAACCCTCATTTGTTGAAGAAATGTTACTGAAGCTCAAAGCACACATTGAACCTCACACAATAATAGGAGATTTCAACACCCCATTCTCACCAATGGACAGATCCTGGAAACATAAACTAAACAGAGACACAGTGAAACTAAAAGAAGTTATTACCTAAATTTAACAGATTTAACAGATATGTACAGAACATTTCATCCTAAAACAAAAGGATATATCTTCTTCTCAGCAACTCATGGTGCTTTCTCCAAAATCAACCATATAACCAGGCAGAAAACAAACCTCAACAGATAGAAGAACATTGAATTAATCATATGCACTCTTATTGGACCACCATGGACTAAGGCTGGTCTTCAACAACAGCAAAAACAACAGAAAGCCCACATACACATGGAAGCTAAACAATTCTCTACTCAATAATAACTTGGTCAGGAGAGAAATAAAGAAAAAATTAAAGACATTTTAGAATCTAATGAAAATTAAGTCATAATATATCCAAACTTATGGGACACAGTGAAAGCAGTACTAAGAAAAACTCACAGTCCTGAGTGCCTCCATAAAGAAACTGTAAAGTTCATACACTGGCAGCTTAACAGAATATCTGAAAGCTCTAGAACAGAAAGAAGCAAATACACCCAAGAGGAGTAGATGGCAGGAAAAAATTAAACTCAGTTCTGAAATCAATCAAGTATAAACAAAGAGAACTATACAAAGAGTCAAATCAAAGAGCTGGTTCTTTGAGAAAATCAACAAGATAGGTAAACCTTTATCCAGACTAACCAGAAATCTATACTATTCAGTCTCCTATAGGTCCTCCATTTCCTATTGATTTAACTACACTCATTTTCACAGATCCTGATTTCTGAGCCCATTTCAATTTTAACCCTTATTTGAATATTTGAGGATATATTGTCAGTATAAAGCATCCAAATGACACTTGTATTTTCATTAATAATTGTTCAATACAAGTAAATTTAATTTAATTTTATCACTATTGCTAAAGACTAGCTAGCTTTTGCAAATCTTGTTTTTATCATCTGTAAAGTAAAAGCCATAACAAGTCCTACACATGGGGATGTTGCAAAGATTGCACTAAAGGATGTCTGGTATACAGTACATGATCAATAATGGAAGTTGTTATTATTGTTGTTCTAATTTTTACTGTACTATCAAGTAAGCTTTAAAATAGCCATGATGAGATTGAGAGCTAATGGAAGTCACTTTATAAAACATAAACATTTATGGCACAATGTATATGGTTGTTACAGTTATTAGCATAAATAAGTAACGATCACAATGTATTTTGGATCAGTGCCACTTTAAGAAGCCCACTTGCTAAAATATGTTTCTGGGAACAACTTCTTAGTAAGGAATATGGTGCATAGCTCCTGGCTCATATCCAAGTCCTGAAGGCATCATCTGTCATCGGTGACAAGTGCTCAGAACCCAGACACCGAGGACTCCCTTAAGCATTTGAAAGGACTACAGGAAGGTAATTTTTTGGCAGCAGAAGAGTGTAGCCAATCACTGTATCATTATTACATGTTAAGGTTGATGTACTTTTTGGCCTGAGTTTCTCTGGAAGCGTGGCTTACCAAATGACTTTACCTTTGTGTCTCTTTGCATGGCACAGATGGGGCTATAAAAGTTGTGTGAGAGGTAGTGAGTTTGCATCTGTATGTGAATTTAGAACCTTCAGAAAATCACATAGGCTTTTTGCATAAAATATCTTCATTTTTTAACAATGAGTAACTTTTATGTACATTTATTTTGATGACATTCATAACATAAAAGCAAGATCCCCAGGTTACCGAGGAATTTCACAAATCCAGATTATTTCCGTTGGAGAAATGATGTGCCATACAGCATTATTTTCCTTTTTGATTGCACTTAGGACCTCAGTAAGCTTGTCAGAATAATTGACCTGAGAAGAAAATAAAAGTGTATTTTGTAGATGGACAATAATAACTTTCCATATCCAGGTTCTTCTAGAGAAGATGGGAAGATAGTAATGTATACAATGAAATGTGCTTTGAAATTAGAAAATCCAGTTCTATGCCTAGAGCTCTTAAACATATAACCTACATCTTTTCTTCATCACTCTTGTTACTATAGTTGCAGCATCAGTAACCCCATCTTTCAGATGAGGATCAGGAAGTTTCAGAAAATCTGGCATAAGGCATTTTGCATAAGATGGTGGCCAGAGTCAGGATTTTATTATTGACTTTAAATCTATAGTTCTCTCTACATCAAAACTGAAAATGGCATTTGAGTCGTTGTACTTATGAGCCATCGTTATTAAAAACCTTATATTGAGTGTTCATTCCAATCTTTGGAGAGCAGAAAGATAAGACTAAGAGGGTGAGACCAGGTGATCACAGATAATTCTCCTTAGAGTTGCCTCTGAGAACAAGTCACAAGATAGAACTCTGAGGCCAAGTCAGAGGAGTAGCTACCAGTAATTAATCAGTTTGACAAATGGCTGCACATGACACAAAAGGACAGTTGTGAATTGAGAGGAGAGAAAAACAAAAAATACACAACGGCAATGTTAATTTTGCCAAAGTAGGCAGAAGGGTGGAAAGCAAGAGAAAACAGAGAGGTGTACTAGACTAAAGGACCTCATCCCTGTTACCTTTGAACAAGTTCTTGGCAATTAATGCTGCTTTGTGGTGTGTTGCATGTGTAAGATTCTCAGGGGTTGGACCCTGTACTATAGACATCACCTAGAATAATTTAACAGAAGCACGGGGCACAAGGTTTCAGGAAACATGAGCTTTATTGAGAGGAACAATAACAAAATTAAAGCCAGTGAGCTGGAGTCTGATTTTTTAGAAGCAGGACAGACAATTCACTTCTTCACTTTGGATGGGTGCTACCAGAAAGAGGTGGAGGCACTGACCAGCGAGCCTGGCTATGTCTCAGTCTTGCCATTACCTCATTTTACCTGGCTTGGACAAAACCTTTCTTCTGTGAATGTGATAATCTTGGCTTTAAATGTCAGATGTTGGAAGTGTGGAGTAGGGTAAGATATGGCCACATGCATGGGGTCCTTAGGTTCATCAGCATCACGCTGCTTCCTTTGCTTACTCTGCCCAAGGCATATCCTTAAATGAACTTTTAAAATCTGTGTATGAGGAAGAGCCAAAATTTGCAGATTCAGTACACTAAAACTGTCATAACAATATGAAAAATGGTAATTTCCCCTAGGAAATCATGTTTTATGTGCTTGAAAGCTTACATACACTTTTGCAATCCTTTCTTTCTTCTCTCCTGGTGACATTTTCTCACTTTTGTACTTTGTTAGCATTATGAAACAAGCCATTGGTGTGAAAAAGAGCTGTCAAACATAATACAGAACTCTATAAAACTGAGAAAATTGGAATTCTTAGTCACTACATGGGGTCCAATTTCAGGTACGCTCTACAGTCTGTTGTAGGGAGTGAGACCGCACTTCAAGCTTTGTCAGTATTACAGGCCCACTTCTCACATGCCATTCAATGGCTGCAATACTTTCATCTATTGTTTTTTAATGTGATGGCATTTATCCAATAGCATTCATACTGAACACTGATGGGAATGACAGCACTCACTAATGCCAAAAGCATTTGGGGAATTTAATCTCAATTCCAAATGCTTAAGCCTGACGTCTGCAGAGACACTTAGATTATTAAAGGACCAGGGAAAATGATTTTGAAAAATTCAAGTCATACAACAGCAGGACCACAAAACAGCTTAGATTCAGATAGGAAAATTACTTTTAAAATCCTTAAAGATCTGAGAGCAGGCAGAGAATGTAAGGGTCTTTTCTTTAACACTTGGCAACTTTTGAGGGTGTGTTGTACCAACAATGCTGACATTTACTGTGAGAAAATAATGAATCTGAAGATGTCATCATGCATTTGTTGCTAATTATTAAATGAAGGTCATTCACTGAGAACTGCTCTGTACCAGTAAGGAAGATCTTGAAGTTCTTTGGTGTTTTATGGTCATAAAGTTAGACGCAATGTTTAGTCTTGTCTCTGAAAACGCTAGCCATCGACTCCATGGTGGTATGCCTTAACTCTGGCCATGGACTCCATGGTGGTATGCCTTAACTCTGGCCATGGACTCCATGGTGGTATGCCTTAACTCTAGCCATGGACTGCATGGTGGTATGCCTTAACTCTAGCCATGGACTGCATGGTGGTATGCCTTAACTCTGGCCATGGACTCCATGGTGGTATGCCTTAACTCTAGCCATGGACTCCATGATGGTATGCCTTACCTCTTCTTGGCTTCCTTTTGAGAAGTCTCAATAAACATATGTTTTCAGGCTTCATCCTTGCTTCTATGAAGGAAGGTGGCTCTAGGGCTACCCCAATCTTCTTAAATTGATGTAGGGTACCTTTACCTTTTAACAGAAAACCCAGACAGCTATCCATATGAGGAATTCAACTAAAAAACAATTTAAGTGGATTTTCTGTGGTTTTATTTGAAGAGCATAGGGGAACAGTTATCAGTAGAGCTTGAGAATGGAAAGGACTTGGGGTGTGGAAAGGCTTAGATAAGAGATGTGAAGAGGAGACATTTGTTCTGGCCTTCTATTGCACAGAAGGGGTATTCTTGACTACAAAAAAATTGTTGATATATTTTAAAATAACTAGACAACAAGAGGAAAACAGTTCCAAACACACAGAGATGAAATATAAAAGGAGATAAAAGTGCTTATTCTCTTGATCTAATTATTATAAGTTGTATACATGTGTTGAAAAGATTGTATTGCATCTTCACAAAATAAGCAAAATTAGGAATTAATAAAATATACAAAAAGACTCATGCTGTTCCCAGTGTAATTCAGTAATGCAATTTCAGACCACACTGTTGCTTCTTTGTCTTTTTTTTAATTGAAAATAAATTTCATGATTTTTTTCTATAAAATATATTTGGTAAATTTCACATACCTCCATGGGCTTCTGCTGTGATATGATCTACATTTCCAGTGTGAAAAAAGATTAAACTGTTAAACCTGTAAGAATATAACATAGAACAATGTATACAACACATAGGCATGCATGTATAATTCTCTTTCGGTTGTTCAACAAATAAAACTACAAAGATATATTTTGAGTTAGTCCTTGTACTGGCTAGTTTTGTGTCAACTTGACACAGCTGGGGTTATCACAGAGAAAGGAGTTTCAGTTGAGGAAATGCCAGCTGTAAGGCATTTTCTCAATTAGTGATCAAGGGGAAAGGCCCCTTGTGGGTGGGACCATCTCTGATCTGGTAGTCTTGGGTTCTATAAGAGAGCAGGCTGAGCAAGCCAGTAAAGAACATCCCTCCATGGCTTCTACATCAGCTCCTGCTTGAGTTCCAGTCCTGACTTCCTTTGGTGATGAACAGCAGTATGGAATTGTAAACAGAATAAACTCTTTCCTCCCCAACTTGCTTCATGGTTATGATGTTTGTGCAGGAATATAAACCCTGACTAAGACAGTCCTTTAAAATTAAAAATATTTCTTCCATACAATATATTCTGATCACTGCTTCCCTCCTTTATTTCATCCCAGGTTTCCCTCCACTACCCTACCCAAATCCACTCCTTCTTTCTCTTTAGAATACAGGTAAATAAAAAGCAAGTGAATCATAAAAATATAAATAAAACACACACACACACACACACACACACACACACACACACATATATATATATATATATATATATATATATATATGCAGAAACACATACTTCCACAAAAAAACAAAACCAATAAAAACACAAAATCATAAAATATAATATACAAACAAAAGATCAGTAGTGTTAAAAAAAATGAGTAAGCAAAGCATTATGAGACAAAAATTCTCAAAATACCTCTGAGTTTATTTTGTGTTGACCATCATTAAGGGTCATGGGGCCTTTAAGTGTGGTTTGTATGTCCAGTGAGACTGGAGGAAACTGATTTTTATTTTTGAATGTTTGACACTTGGAGATAGCTTCTGGATTAGGGATGGGGCTTGTGTCTACTTCCCTTCTCGGTGCTGGGATCCCAGTTGATTTGGATGTGTGAAGGTCTTTGTACTGCGAAGGCAGTATATATACTGCCACAGTCTTAGGTGAGTTCCTTTGTGCATCTGCCCTGTTGTGACTGGAAGGCCTCATTTCCTTGGTGTCCTTCATTCCCACTGGTTCTTACAGTCCTTCCACCTCCTTTTCTGTGTAGTTGAGTTAGTCTTGAACTCACCACTGTGTTCTACATTTTTGAGCTGAAAACAACAACAACAACAACAACAACAACATCAACAACAACAACAAAAAAAACCCACCTTCTACAAGCTGATCATTTTGCTTCTTTGGAATAGATCCCAGTGCCAGGACTGTTTCATCTCCTAATGTTCTTCTATGCTTATTGAAAAACAAGAATCATGTGTCTTTAGCGTGCTGATGGGATGAATGAGGGGTAACCCTTATCATTTCAACTATATGTCAGGATGTTCTATGGAGAATCATGTCTCAAATCTAAAGTTTGTTCATAAACACAGGCAATATGATAATAGTGTGAGCTTAAAGCGTGTACAATTTAGCATTTACCATCGAATTTAACTGATTGTTAGCATTACAGTTTTTATTCTCCCTTTTCATTTAATGAAGCTAATTCAGGCTGCTAGTGATGAAGCCAAGTTCAGGCTCAGCAGCTACAAGGCCTGTGCCCCTGTGCACTCATGGTTCTTTATCAGCAGTTCTGCAAACACTCTCAGCTCATACTTGCCTCTAGGTTTTCTATTGCCTTTTGCCATTGATTAGAATTCTAGGTATAAGCAATATTACAGAAACAGCACCTCTGATTTTAGAGTGAGTTTTGAATCCTTATGCTGTTTGTTCATATAAATCAATTTTCTGCAGAACCCTGCTTAATAACATTCCATATTTTGAAAACATTTTGGTCCATTAGTTGAGTCAATGAGGTAACCATAGGGAGAGGAAAACACTAAAAATATTACCAGACTGCTGCCACAGGGTGAGCTCTTCAACAATGTAGCAGTAGAATAGCTTTTGTATCTCCAGCTAAGCATGTAGTTCAGAAATTAACTTTCACTAAATATATGAGAAGATGTTGAAAGCACAAAAATGTTTCTTATTCATCCATGCATTAGCTCCTACTACAAGCAACATAAAGCACATGTATTTGAAATTTCTAAGATGATGGCATTTTCTAAATTACAAGAAATTTTAATGTTAATACATTTTAGAACAACCAATTTACTTTCTTTGGAAGTGGTGTGAGCTGGGTTCACAACAACTGTTAGAATAATGTTAAAGTTCACCAAAACATAGGCATTGGGACAGGATGTTTAACCTGTACAGAGGCATGAATGTTTGTTCTTTTGTATTTCTTCTCAGCTCACCTGCCTAGCTTCAGGCTTTGGGTTAGAATTACAGAGGTAGGCTTTAAGGTTGTATTTTGGCTATTAGGGTAAAAATAGAGGTAGCCAAGACACTTTGGAATAAGTTTTGGCTATTTTTAGTTTGGCTATTAGGGTAATAATGGAGATAAACAAGAAATTAAACATAGATTATTTCACAGAAGAGAATGCCATGGTGGACTTTTGACTAGCTAAGATTAAAAGGCATGCTTTTCTCTGATGGAGTTAGAGTGGCACCCTGGAGACTTCTAGGGTAGATTACAGAAACCTATTGAGGCTGGGAGTTCCATCTTGTCTCACTGGAAAATTCCAGTTCTTTGTCTTCAAGATTTTCTCTTTCATGTTTTTTGTTGCTCTGATGGGCCAGTTTTTTTTTTCTTGGAAATATCCATCTACTTATACTTGCCCACAGATTATTTTGCTTATATATACTTGTATTTACTTCAGTTAGCTTTGTACACTTGATATGAAAGTATATTCATCTTTCCACTGACAGGTGCTCAAATAATTACATCGTGCATAACATTCATCAGGGTTTGGGTGATGAAAAGCATGACCAATACCATGATGCTTTACATGTTGAATAATATGAAGGACTGCATACTGTGCTCACTTGTCAGCCATTTCCTGGGCTAGTTCTTTTCAAGTCATCTATACAGTAAGGTATATTTTTTTAAAATTAATAATGTGTGCAGCTCTTTGAAGCTTTATTTTTTTCTAAGTTTAAAAGTAGGACTATATATTTCAAGAGGGTGTCTGAACCTACTTTGATTTATTAGTTGGGTAAATTAGTTCTGGGTATAATATATTGGGTAGAGTTTCTCTGTCAGGGATATGTTGCTGTTCCAGCCAGTCAGGCTAGAGCTTCTGTGAGAGGGTCTATGCTTAAGGCTCTGAACCCTCAGTGTGAATGTGTGGGTGGGTAGTACTGGTATTTAGAAGCTGATTAGTCATGATGATGGTGCAGTTTTCCTGAATGGGATTAGTGTCTCTACATGAGAATCAAAGGAGCATGTTTATTCTTTTACCATGCTGTGGACACAGCAGGAGGTGCCATTCCTGAGCCAAGAAGCACTACTTCACTAGAAAAGGAATCTACTTTGTATTTGAACTTTTCAAAATCCATAGTAAAGAAATTCCGGATGTTTATAATCTACTCAGTTAATCATACTGGCACAAAATCATAAGTTGTCATAGTAGTATGGATGAACTACAGTATAGTAGTTCTAAACTGCATCTGTATCTCATTTTTCACTGCTGTTCTTATTTCAACCTAACTTTGTCTCTTTACTTCCTTCCTGCTCAGAGTTCTGCTTCCTCTGATAGATTCTTTTGACACCATGTGCTTTAGAGTCTATGTCTCTATGACTTCTCCCTTCTGGTGCAGTACTGATTTGAGATTCCTCATGTGATGATTGCCCTCTTGTGGGCAGACCTGACAGCAGAATGTTTCTTCACTGCATATTGTGCATGTCCGTGATATGTCCTACAAGCTGAATTCTGATGTTCTTTCCATCTTGGTCAATTTACCTTCTGTATCCAATACCATGAGTCGCTGCGGTCATTGGAATACCTGGTATATATGAAACACTTTGTTGTCAGTCATTTGTTTTTCCAACTTTGCAGCAATTGGTTCCTTCCATACAGGCCACATTTGGGGACTGCTTTGCAGGTACACCAATGAAGACTCCCACTGTGCCACCCATGTTCATAACTCATGACTCTCTGCATTGTAAGGCAGAGAAATACAATTCAGCTAGATTAAATAAGAGGTTGATTGTTTTTTTTTATTCCTGAAGAGTTAAAAGGGGTATGTATTTGGCACTCTTAGGAACAAGGGATTAAATGATCACCAGGTCATCTTTATCCCTCTCAGCTTTTCTTTCTAGTTGGATTATTTTTCAGGCAGCCATTTCTGATGCAGTAGCAAAAATGGTGTCTGAATCCTTCGAAGTTATAGTCTACGTGTACAGATCCCGAAGAACATATTGATTGAGAGCTCGAAGAGACAACATCCTGGGAATGAGTATGAATGGGACATAATTTGGCTTTTATGCCACCCCTATATCTGATGGATTATTGAGTTGAAGATAACAGGAATGGAAATAAAGGATTTCTCTCTCCTCCCTGTCTTTGTCTAAAATAGAGTATATATTTACAAAGATAAAAGGTAATCTCTCCCACATCCCAGAAATGCTGTCCTCCAAAGACAACTTTAGACCATTATCATCTGCATATAGTGATGGAGGAACTGGCATTGAGAAATTTTAACAGTCAGGCTGTCCCTCACTTATTTGCCCCACCTGACAATGACACATTTAAGGTTGGAGATATAGCTCAGCAAGTTGGTAGAGCTTATTTATCATGTATGAAGCCTTGGATTCAGGTTCCAGCAGCACGGAAACAGTGTTTGGTGATTCATGTCTGTAATCCAGCACTCAGGAAATGGAGACACGAGGGTCAGGAGTTCACTGTCATTCTTGAGCTGCATAGAGAGTACAAAGCTAGCCTGTGATACATGAGAACCTCTCACCCTCTCTACCACCTCACTCTACAGATCAAATTGCCACTTCTAGAGGTTTGTAGTCCTTTTCCAGCAGCTTGTTTCTTTTCTAAAATTCACTGTTCTTTATTAAAAATGCTGTCCACCTGGGATTTCACTCACCTCTGAGAATTACTCAATGCCTGGTGCTTCCTTCATATGTCTGAACTACACATATGGACAAATTTCTGTTTGATTTTTATTTGATAAACAGTGAACTGTGATCAGAAACTGTTCAGAACGTCTGTGACGGTCATGGTGATCCCCTTAAATCATGTACCAACTGGTGTGGTGAGAGTGCTTGAATTCTCTGAGTAAACCATCCTGTTTTAGGTACTATTGTTGGAGCTGAAAGATGGGGTCAGACTCTTAAGCCATTAAGAGTGAAATTAGGCTTAGGGTATTTTCTAAAATATGAGGGGAAGAAAAGCTGAACTCTACTATTAATGTATACATTGTTGAATCAGGCTTTCAATCTACTTTCTGTGAAATTCTAGACTGTAATTGTGAAAATACAACCATTCACACAATAAATGTGCACATGTAACAATAAGCAGAAAGAAAATATGTCTACCACATGGAGCTTAAATTATAGGTCATTTAATAAAGTACTGAAAAAGTTTTCTTTCCAAGGAGTTTTAAACTTTACAAAGAAGGTGTCTAGGCAACTACTAGGAAGGTAAGGGAGATTATGCTCATGTAGGGAGTAAAATTAAGTGATGTTGAGTTGATGCCATGATGGTTATTAGGAGAGAGGGAGTTCCCCCCCCCCGGAGGTATAACAGTTGGTAGGCTATCCATCATCTGGATAGTGGATGGCTCTACACTCATATTCATAAAATCACTAATTGGACTCTCAGTTATGAAAAAGTAAACAAGAAAAAGAAAGAGGCCATGAAAATGAGAGGTGTAGAATTTGGGAAGGGGGTTTGAACATTGGGAGGATATGATGCATTACATACATGTAAAAAATTGTCATGAATATTTTTTTTGTTTTTTTCCATTTTTATTAGATATTTTCTTCATTTACGTTTCACATGTTCTCCCAAAAATCCCCTAAACCCTCCCCCATACCCTGCCCTGCTCCCCTACCCACCCCACCCACTCCCCCCTATAGGCCCTGGCGTTCCCCTGTACTGGGGCATATAAAGTTTGCATGACCAAGGGGCCTCTCTTCCCAATGATGGCCAAGTAGGCCATCTTCTTTTTGACTTTTTTTTTCTCTTTATTAGATATTTTCTTCATTGACATTTCAAGTGTTATCCAGAAATTTCCCCATACCCTCCCCCATCCTCGCCCTGCTCCCCTACCCACCACCTCCCACATAATGGCCCTGGTGTTCCCCTGTCAAAAATATTTTAAAAAGTAAAAAATGATGTAATTCATTCCAACTTGGAGCATACACGTTTTTAAAATTTGTGGTCCTTTTAAACGACTGTGAGCCAGAGTATGGATGCCTCTAAGCAAGATAACATAGAAGTGAATTCTGTGTCTTCTGAACTTGGCAAGTCATGCTGTTCTAGAGGTGTTCTTGTCTGCAACTGTGAGACATATAGAGGTAGAAGTCCAGCCAGACATGCGCATAAATGAGTGAGTATGAGTATACTTGTGAGTATGAGTCTGCCCTGTATGCATATTAGTGATGCCAATAAAAATCCTCTTGCTTTTCTTGTTTGGGTAAATTGCTTTGACATAACTTTTCAGTGATCCTTATCTTCTTCAAGTTGTCACCTTCTCTTCATTCTTTTATTTCCTGATTGTACTTTTTGTTCACTGACAGGCACAGTCATTGCATTTGCCTACAAAAACAAATTCTAAATGAATAATGAGATTGACAGGTATATGGTCTACTTTTTTTCCTGAAGATTCCTTGACTCTTCACCTTTTGTGACAGACAGACTCCTTTCCATTTTGGTTCCATCAGAGTTTACATTGGTAAATTTTGTTCTCTACCATTCACCTTTAGGTGAAGATATTTTCAGCTCAACATAGGTTGCTTTTTCTTTATGGTTTCTATATAGTTTATGTCTGCATTTTCTGCTTATGTTAGTTCATGAATCTAATGTAATTTAGTTGTAGATTATTGTATTGATTCCATTAAAATCACAATACAAAGAATGTTTTTTAATTACTGATACTTTAATTTCTAGAGTACTTTGGAAGCAGAAGAGGTACTTGTATTGTTGAGGTGTATTTAAATGTAAATTTCTTAGGCCCCTGATGTTACCTCAGCGTCTCACATCTCACTAAACCTGCACATTTGTCAGAATAAATATAAATAAGCAAGTGCAGTGCTGTCTTTACTACTGTCCTATTCAAGCTTAGTTTGAACATTTTGGAGTTTGGTCCATATTACCAGTCACAAAAGCCAATAAACATAGGCAAGCATTGAAGATTAAAAAAGTACTTGACTCAGATAGCCAGGTTAATATTCTGAAAACTCCATCTTCTATTTCATCTTTAGCCAGCAGCATATACAAGGTGAGAAAACAGTATCATTCTACCTACAGTTTAGTCTTGCTCCTTTGGTGAGGTAGCTAGCCTTGTTTCTGGAATTTTATGGTGTTGGTGACTTTTCCCTTTCATTTTCTCTCCCTATGTTCCTCTTTTTGGCCACTGTCATTGACCTTATAGGAAAGGGATTGAATATACTAAGGCCCCTGAGTATTACAGCCTTTCAGATCTGCAGTCTGGATGATATCTAGATTGAAAGTTAATTTAAAATGAGCATGGGATTAGCAGTGTCTATGTGTTGACCTAATTACTTGTAGATTCTTCTGCAGAATGATGCAGAAGTCTGATGTAGAGCCTGAAGTGCCCTTGTTTGCCCTCTCCATAAAGACTTCACTGTTCTCCATAAAGACTTCACTGTTTTGTGGTATATATATATATATGTGTGTGTGTGTGTGTGTGTGTGTGTGTGTGTGTACTGGCTAGGTTTGTGTCAACTTGACACAGCTGGAATTATCACAGAAAAAGGAGTTTCAGTTGGGGAAATGCCTCCATGAGATCTAGCTGTGAGGCATTTTCTCAATTAGTGATCAAGGGCCCCTTGTGGGTGGGACCATCTCTGGGCTGGCAGTCTTGGGTTCTATAAGAGAGCAGGCTGAGCAAGCCAANCTGAGCAAGCCAAGGGAAGCAAGCCAGTAAAGAACATCCCTCCATGGCTTCTGCATCAGCTCCTGCTTGAGTTCCAGTCCTGACTTCCTTTGGTGATGAACAGCAGTATGGAAGTGTAAGCCGAATAAACCCTTTCCTCCCCAACTTGCTTCTTGGTCATGATGTTTGTGCAGGAATAGAAACCCTGACTAAGACAATGTGTGTGTGTGTGTGTGTGTGTGTGTGTGTGTGTGTGTGTGTGTATTTATAGAGACCTGGAACTGATAATTTGAAAAAGGCAACTTTTTGCTTCAATTTTTAAAATTTATTCCTCTCTCATAAATTACATCCTGACTTCAGTTTTCTCTCCTTCCTTTCCTCTTGTGCCCCTCCCCTTATTTTCCCTATGGTTTCCTTCATAAAATAGCAGACCTCACATCGATATCAACCAAACATGGCATATCAAGATGCTCTAAGACTAGGCATATTTCCTCATATTAATTCTGGACGGAGCAATCCAGAATGACAAAAAACATCTAAAAGTAGGTAAAACAGTTAGAGACAACTTCTGCTCCCATTCTTAGAAGACCAACTAAAGCCAATTCTTTAAGGAAAATTCTATTTCTACTTGATAATACTTCATTAGATCCATATTTCATCTGTGTATAAACTATATACTTAATTGTCTAAAACAGCATAATACATGCTAAACTCCTAAAATGAAAGTGTAGTAATAACCTTTTTATTAGAGTTTAAAATAATTATTTCCAGTTTTCTTTCTTAGAAACAAAGCATTGTCAATAACAGTAGGTGTCACTGTAGCAAAGGAAGCCAGGCGTTAAGGATGCTTTTTCTTTCTTTTTCTAGGAAACATCACATTTTACAAGAGAAATTATAGTGTAATTTGTTGAAGCTCAATGTGTCCATGTCCTTACATTATAGAAGGAAGATTTCATTTAAATTAACATCTGACTTAACTCCAAGCATCGTTGATTTAGTAAATTTGCATCCTTTCTGGGAAGGTAATTCTAATTTTTATAACCCAAAATTTATGAGTATACTTTAACTTCTACATTCTAGAATTTGAGCCATTTATTTCTTAAAATGTTTATTTTATCTTTAATGATGTATATGTGTCTGTGTGTGGGTACATATACATCAGTGCAAGTACTCATTGGGACCAGAGATGTTGTGTCTCTTGGAGTTGGAGTTAAAATGGCCATGAGTCACCTATACAGGTGCTGGGAGCCAAGCTTCTTCCCAGTACATGCTCTTGTTCACTGAGCCATCTCTACAGCCCGGAGTCATTTATTCTTAGTAAAGGTTCAAAAAATAATTTGATTACATATATTTCCTTACCAAAATGTCATTAACTATATAATATCATTGTACAAGAAAGAAATGGAAACACCTACCTTATAAAAATGAATGGTAAGCATGAAATCAATGCATTAATTTATGTGTTAAAATGAATTTTCTTGATCATCAACCATGTACTGGTAAGAGTAGTTACCAGATGCACATATACATGGACCTACTGGTGCTTTGAATCTAGCAGATGCATTACAGGTTTCTGTACATTTTGAATTTTAGATTACTTGTCAGCAAGCACTTGTTGGCATCCACAACAGTGTCTGGGTTTGGTGACTGTATATGGGATGGATCCCCACATAGAGCAGTCTCTGGATGGCCATTCCTTCAGTCTCTGCTCCACACTTTATCTCTGTAACTCTTTACATGGGTATTTTGCTTCCCCTTCTAAGAAGGATCAAAGTATTCACACATTGGTTTTCCTTCTTCTTGAAATTAATTTAATTTGTGAATTGTATCTTGGGTATTGTGAGCTTCTGGGCTAATATCCACTTATCAGTGAGTGCATATCATGTGTGTCCTTTTGTGATTGGGTTACCTCACTCAGGATGATATTCTCCAGATCCATCCATTTGCCTAAAATTTTTATAAATTCATTGTTTTTATAAATACATTCATAGTAGTACTCAGCTATTAAAAACAGTACACTCATGAATATATAGTCCTTATTCATAAAGAAGAATGTAAAATTGTAATAGGTTGAAAGCCACATTAAAACACATCACAATGAAGAAATACTATAAACTAGTATATCATCATTAGATAATGAAAGCACAAGCTGTAAATGTTGGGGGAAGGTAGAGAAGAAGCAGCACAAGTTAGAATGATCTGAAAGGCCCAACTTCAATCAATATATATTACTGGATAGGGTCCTGATATCATCACCTAAATCAAACCTGAACAAAGGGATGATGCCGTTCTTCTTTTCTGATACACAAAAAGTCGGGCATGAAAATGGCTCTGAGCCTAGGCTGTGAAGTACTCTACCACTGAACTCTGAAAATCAACACTAACCTGTTACAGAAAGACAGACCTCCCGAAGAGCAGTGCTGAGTAGCTTGCATTGCATGACCATACAAATCACTGTGAACACACTAGGGAGTTAAATTCAAACACAGGGAGGGCACATTGTAAGTGGAAAAGAGCCATCAGTGAATTATGGAAAAAAATATACAAAATCAACCAAAAGACTGCCCGAAGGTTGCAGAAACATTCCAAAGGACTACTTTATCCAAGATAGCAGTGAGAAAGCCTTGAAAAAAGCTAATTAGCTAGGTCTTAAAATATAAATGAGTTTACAAAGGAAGAGATAAAAGAGGTGCATTTTTGGAAGATTGGTCAATAGAAGTAAATAATGAAAGACAAGAGCATAAACAAAATGAACACTGTGTGTCAGGTCTGATTGTGAGACAGGCAAGAGGAGCAAGGGCGAGATCCAGAGGGATGCAGGAATGGCCTGAGAAAGTATAGTTTGTGATTATTCTACAAATAATGAGATATAAAACCTTCTTGACCAGATCTAAAACATGCTTGCCCTTGTAGTCTAGGGAGACATCTATTCCTCTCAAAATACATGAGCTGAATATCAAAAGGGAATATGATGTGGAGGATATCAAGCAGGTTAAGAAAAGATTAAAGTAGCCTTACAGATGTCTATCTGCCTATGAATTCAAAAGTGATATTATAGAGGCTCTGCCAATGCCTGACAAATACAGAAGTGGATGCTCACAGTCATCCATTGGACTAAGCACAGGGTCCCCAATGAAGGAGCTAGAAAAAGGACCCAAGTAGCTGAAGGGGTTTTCAGCCCCATAGGAGGAACAACAATATGAACTAACCAGTATCCCCAGAGCTCCCAGGGAGTAAACCACCAACCAAAGATTAGACATGGTAGGACTCATGGCTCCAGATGCATAAGTAGCAGAGGATGGCCTAGTTGGTCATCAATGTGAGGAGAGGCCATTGGTCCTGTGAAGGCTCTATGCCCAATTGTAGGGGAATGCCAGGGTCAGGAAGTAGGAGTGGGTGGGTTCGTGAGCAGGGGGAGAGGGTTGGGGATAGGAGGTTTTTGGAGGGGAAGCCAGGAAAGGGGATAACATTTGAAATGTAAATAAAGAAGATATCTAATAAAAAAGAAGCTTTCCTTGATTTCTTCCTTCTTCACAAAATCTATAACTCAATAAATTTTATTCCTTAAAAAATCATGGGTGTACTGTTTATTTATTGACGTTTTGAGAATTTATTACTCAGTCAAATTCTTTTATTTTTATATATTGTATTAGTTGGGGTTGTGCTTAGGCAAGCAACTGACTGGTTTAATGCCAGATGCAACTGATTGGAAGGCTCTCCGGGTACCTACTGTTTTGAACTAAGGACCGGAAAACCAGACTTGGAATAAAAAGGCAGCCTCAGAAGTTCTTAGAAGTAAGACAGAGTTTAATGAGAGCCAACACTGAGAAAGACAAAACCCTTCTCCATTTCCACAATCACTCTCGTCAACATCCAAGATAAACTGACCAGTCATGCCATGCGCTTGCTTCTTGGTTCTCTTAGATTTATGAATAGGAAGAATAGAAGCTGAAATTTTCCAGGGATTTCTTGGCCTTTCAGAAGACATCATGGATTCTCAAGAAAGAAATGGATAACTAGAGTAACTGATCAATAAATATAACAACAGACTTGCCCCAGGAGACCCTCGCCCCATCAGAAGGTGATTGGGCTTTTCAAAATTATGACTCCTGTGCTTTTTGTAAAATTATGTATACAATAATGTTATCTACTGTGGTGGTTTCTATGATATATAACCCCAATCTTCTTGGCCACTTGAATTCCTGGTCCTCAGTTGTTGACTGTTTGGGGACACTTAGGATATATGACCTTGTTGGAGGAAGCTTGTCACTGGTCAGTTTTGAGGTTTCAAAGGCCACACACACTGTTCCAAGATTATTCTCTCTCCTTGTTTGTGGTTTAAGATATGAGCCCTCATCTCTAAGCTTCCAGTTCTAGAAGCCTTGCCTGCTCACTGCTAGGCTTTCTTACTGTGATGATGAAGAACTCTTATCTATTTGTAACTTTAAGCCTCAAATCAACTTTTTCTTTGATAAGTTGGCTTGATCATTGTTGTGTTTTATCACAACAATAGAAAAGTAACTAGTGTAACCATTCATATAGTCTTACATGGTTGTCTGAAGGATTAATTTAAATAAGGGAGAATATAAAAAGAATGGCTATTAAAACAACTGCCACATAGTAGATAATCAATAAATTATACCAATTATGAACTGCATGCATGAAGCAGCAAATATTTCTTTGCCTTTGAGTAGTTTCAGTTGGAAAAGGAAAAAAAAATGGTAACTAACTTCATTAAACTTTATACAATCTTGGAATGAAGAGCTATTTTTATTATATATGTGGTTTTGAGAAATTTATATGGGGTCACACAGCTTATAAGTGTCAGGCCTGAGGCTTGGAACAGTTTTTTGTAGATCCACTGCCCATTAACTTGGGGAGATAAATAATGCATAGTTTAGGGTAGTTATTTAGTTCAATTCTATTTAGAATGTTTTACTAAGGGCAATCTGATATGATAGTTATCAGAAAATATCAATACAATCAATTAAGGTTTTAAGACTATTGCAATCTAGGGAGAAGGGTGGACATATACAAGCTTTACATATATAAAATTTAACTGAAATTCAAGATAATGCAATAAACACAATGTTTTTCAATGTAGTTCCTTTAATAAGCATAAGTCAAAGAGGCTGGTCTCTGAGGTTCAGTGATTAATAAAATAATAAACAACTGCCCTCAGGGTGGCTTATATGCTAATGTGTATAAACATCAATACACACATGAAGAAATTTTAGTCATGGAGGAGTCTTCAAAAGAAAGGGCAGAGGGAAGTTTGTGTGGGAAGTTGGTGGAGGCTGATTTTGAAGTAGGGTGCTTTTGAGGGTCTCAGTGGTCAGATGTGTTCAGGTATATGTGACATATGAGAGGTATATCTGGGGCAAGGAGCAGAAGTTGGGCATGCACTGGCGGCTTTAAAGAGTGAAAGTAATCCTGTGTAAAAATAGGGAGGTGGGTGCCAAGATACATAGATCTACAGTGAGAGTGTTTAGCTCAGTATTATAAGAGTATTAGATACCCTAAAGAAGGGAAAATATTGGCTAATTTTCTTTGTAAAAATGATCATACAATGCTTGTCTTGGTTTGTAAGCAGAGAAGGAGTAATAATAGATTTTGAGAGTTAGAGAGGCATGGGAGGAGGAAGTGCTTTGGTCAGGAAGCCCATAGATTATACATTTCAGAACAATGGGACACTATGCTGTAAGGAAGAGAGATTAGGGTTCATGAAGCATGCTTGTCAGGAGAGGTGTTTCCTGTGTGGCAGGAGCATTTGATGATGAGAAGGATGCCATGAGAGGAAATAAGGGAAGAAGCAAGCTATCAGGATACCAGGATACCATTTTTCTAGGCAGATAGAAGTATCTGTTTTAGACAGACAATGCTGGGACCACATGAAGGATGTAGAGGCAGCAATGTGTTCATTGAACTTCCTTCAAGTAGGTCAGTTGAGCCATGTCGAAGACCTATGTATAAGACATAGGTATTGACATAGATAAGAGCTATTGACACAAAGAGCTGGCAACTTCCAGCACAGACTGGGTGTAAGAGGAAGAGAAATCTGAAGATGATTGCAAGGCAAGTTCAGACAGATGCACTTTTCTGAGAGAGGAAGCTTGGAGGGGAAGTTGTGACTGAGTTGGTACATAAGGAATTGGCAGGGCTCCCGTAAATGCTCCTGAGAGCCTCTTGGGAAATCACTGCTGGGAGTCCAGGAAGTTTGGCCTTTGAGAGCACACCTATTCCAACTAATTTCTTATAATCTGTGAAAAATGTTGTGAAATTTTAGATGTTTGCTATTTTCAAGAAGACAGAAGTTTCACAAGTGTTTGTCAGAACCAACTGGCATTTTCCACCCAAGGAAAGGTTTTCATCTTCCAGAAACAGAATGTTCAGTAAAAGAGAAAGCTAGTTGATGATTTCTACTTCCTTTTTCTAGTTTTGGAAGCTGAATTGTTAGACCTGCTCAAGGCTGAGGAATAATATTAGGGAATATTATAATATCACCTTAGTGTCTCCAAGAAAATCATCTTGTTAAAATAACCCCTTACTGATAATGAAAAGATATACCAGCCCTGGTATCCCTGTAGGAGGTAATAGGAAAGAGTAGAATGATAGAAATGTTTCCTTAAAATTTACTTTTGACTATTTTGATAGTTCTTACAAAATATCAGATACAGAAGAATAGGCCGGGGGGGGTGATATAAATTGCTAAATAAGAAAAAATGATACCAATAAAAGAGATATTGAGGCTACTAAGCACTTAAAAGATTGCATTTGAAATAAACTGCTCTCTGTTGTGCCAAGCTGGACATCTGAAAATTAAGGGTGGATTTTATGTTCAGTACCAATCCCTGAATGATTAGGAACTGCTTTTTTGGTCGTTTCCCCCCACCCCCCATCAATTGTATAGTCAATCTTAACACATACATTTTCTCTCTTGAACTATACAGCTTTTTCCTTGCGAATTTGAGGTATAGAGTCTGGGTTTCATGATACTGAATTTACCATCAAAGGTCATTTTTAATTGCTATCTCTTGTGTCTCAGACTGCATCATTGCCTATCCAATGTGACTCAGCCTGGGCCTAGGCGCTGACTCATGGAGCACCGCATAGACAGGAACTAGTGACACAGACTGAGTGTCAGATTATGCCACATGAAACCAGGGAAGAGAAATGAGGCTCCTATTGCCAAATTCCTATCTGACCTTGATGCAGTCTAGAAAGATGAGTTCATTTTTCAGTTTCCATTGTTATCATTACAGTGACTATTAACTTTCTGGTTTATATGTATTTATTCAATTTTGTTTTGGAAGGATATGGGGTATAGAGACATGCATATTTTTTGTAAAATCATCCCACTGTAGTGGAGATGGCTCAGGCTGTGGAGATCTTATGCACTGGTCTCTTGGCCTCTGTTTCAGCAATCAGATTCGGCAATTTCCTTTCCCATTTTTCTATGGCCTTTGAATTTCAGACTCACTGTCAGGCACTTATTTACTCCTGTAAAGCTCCATAGGACAATGCTATTGGCCCTGCTTTGCAGGTTGGAAACTATCAGTTTTCCAAGGACACACTGCTGATAAGTAATGAGCTTGAGATCTGACCTGTGCTGATCTCCTCTCAGAGCCACTCCTTCAGCTTCTTTCTAAATTTCTTGTCTGTAAATTATGGCTGTTATAACACCTGTCTTCAGGGGTATTGTACAGAATAATAGAGCTATGAAGGGAACAGGACCTTACTTACTACATGTTAGGCAACCAATAAGGGGTTGATGCTATTACTAAAACTAATGAAGAAAAATCTTACCAAAAGTTGCCATAGAAATGAAGCCCTAGCAGGAACATAACCTTTGATCCTCCAGTGTAAGTGAGTGTGATGTTACTGGCTCTTGAAGCATTTGGTAGGGAAGTCAACCAAGGAATGAAAGTTGTGAAATGTCAATTACTATATGTAACATTTGGTTGGGAAACAGATTTTTCTCTTTCATTTTAAATCATGTAATATTCCGTACATCACTCCATGTTGAACCCATAGAGTTTTTACTCTATAATGTTTTCCCTAATGAAAATAAGCTCGTGAGATTCAGTAAACGTAATCTGTACTCAAGGTGGTAGGGGAGAGCTGAGCTTCCAGAATAAGTGTGGAGAGCACTACTTTGGGGAAACAAATTTCTTTTACCTTTGGTAAAAGGCATCTAAACAAATACTGGAATACAAGACAAAACCATAAGAGTGACTCAGAGTTTTATAAGAATAGTAGCTGCAAGAAAAATGTTCTAGAAAATTCGTGGTTATGACATAAAGCAGAATAAAAAGCGTGTGGCTCTGCCCATTTGCTTTGACTTTTAGGTCAACTAAAGAAAAGTGAAGATTTATTGTCTCCGATGAGAAGGGACATCAAGATAGAGCTTGAATGTTTGAGACCAGGGGAAATATCAATAGTCTGTTTTTAATTTTTTACTGCTGGGCACTGCACTCAAGTCCTCTGAATGCAAAGCACACCACTCTACCTCTGAGCATCCATGAATCTTCCTGCTACCTTTCTCTTTTTCAGGCATGGTCTCATTATGCAGCCCTGGCTGGCATGAAACTTGCGATGTTGATCAGCTGGCCTCAAACTCAAAGAGATCTGCCTGACTCTGTTTTTGGAGTCCTGGGATTAAAGGCATGTAACATCACATGCATTTTTTTTTTTATTTAACCTTCTAATACTTAAAACCAAGTGTAATTCTGATCAGAGGTGGCACTTGTAAACTGATTGTAGACATGAACATTAAATGATAGAAATGACTCCTAGGAGCAAGGTTGGTCATTCCTCCTTAGAATAGGGAACAAAACATCCATGAAAGGAGTTACAGAGATAAAGATTGGAGCTAAGACGAAAGGATGGACCATCTAGAGACTACCCCACCCGGGGATCCATCCCATAATTAGCCACCAAACCCAGACACTATTGCATATGCCAGCAAGATTTTGCTGAAGGGACCCTGATATAGCTGTCTTATATGAGGCTATGGCAGTCCCTGGCAAATACAGAAGTGGATGCTCACAGTCATCTATAGGATGGAACACAGGGCCCCCAATGGAGGAGCTAGAGAAAGTACCCAAGGATCTGAAGGGTGTCTGCAACCCTATAGGTGGAACAACAATATGAACTAACCAGTACCCCCAGAGCTTGTGTCTCTAGCTGCATATGTAGCAGAAGATGGCCTAGTCGGCCATCATTGGGAAGAGAGGCCCCTTGGTCTTGCAAACTTTATATGCCCCAATACAGGGGAACACCAGGGCCAAGAAGTAGGAGTGGGTGGGTAGGGGATCAGGGTGGGGGGAGGGTATAGGGAACTTTTGGGATAGCATTTGAAATGTAAATGAAGAAAATATCTAATAAAATAAAAATTAAAAAAAAGATAAAGGCAATTGGCTCATGTGGTCTTTTTCTTACAGAATTCTGAGCTGTATTCCTATGAGATATTTCAAGTGCCAAAATCAAGAGAAATGAGTAAGGACAGATGCCCATCTTGCTCTGTCTGGTGAATAGTAGAAAATCTAGGGGCAGCTGGACATCTTGATGGAGATAATCACATGATTGAGTTTAAAGCCATAAAGGAAGGCAGAGGGGCAGAAGAAATTACAGAAGCCATGCCCTGGTATTTTTCCAGCACAAGTTGGAAGGATTTGATTGCAGTGAGATTCAGGAAAGAACAGCATTTAGAACACTGTTTTTCACAACATAATGTCATCTGTTAGGACTGACAACCACAGACTACAGTATAGACTATCAAGAGAATGGCAGTACTGAAATTGCGTATTTGATTCTTACAGCTGCTCTATAGGACATTTTTATTATCCTCTATTATCCATGTTAAGGCCAAACTTCACAGAGGCTAGTAAGTCACCCACTATCAATGTCATTACAAGTGGCTGAACCTGATCTGTGGTTCTTGTTACTTACTACCTACATCAAAAATGGTCCGAAAGTATTGGAAAAAGGCAATACATGCCTGTGGTCAGCTCTCTGTAGTATCCAGTCTAGTGGGTAAACAGCTTCACTTTGGATGCTTATTATTATCTGAATTTATAAAAGTGGAATTTTTATAATTATTTTCTCTTTATATTTCATTGACATTATCTCCTGTGGATGAGATATGATTCAGTTCAGATAATCTGGTAATTTTATTGTGATATATTTTGTTATTAATTAATCAAATTCCTATAATGGTAACCTAATATGAGCCTGGTTATGTATTCAGATTCATATATTCATAAAAGAACGAAGATTTACTTTATAATAGACTCTAGCAGATCTAAGACACCTATGTGAACAGAAAAGGGGAAGATAGTTTCCTCAATGTTTAGAAGTTATGAAATGACTTTGATATAAATCACCTGATATGGGAAAGAGAAGGGAACTAATGTTTTGAGACTAAATCTAGCTCGACACTGGGAGTGTGTATTGCCTGTGTCTTTTAAAAATTCTTATCTAACCTGTCTCTAGAGGTAATTATTAATCCTTTCTCTAGAAATAAGGAAATCGAGTCTAGGGTGAGTTAACTAACTTCAAAGACAGCAGATAGGAGACCAGCATTGGTGACCAGTATACGGTAGTGAGACCAGTGAGTCCTTGCAATTCAAGGCCACTTTTACCATATCACACACAGACTGCTTTGTAAACAACACACAGCACCAAAAAGGAGAGGCACCAGTAAGAAATCCAGCAATTAGGGCTTAGCTTAGAAATGTTCTGGAGGGGTCCAGACATCTGAACAAGTGTTACTGCTGGACTCTCATTAGAGCTGTGCCAGAGAAAGGACTGCTTTGCTTGCTTCCTGAGCTGTCTGAGGAATATGGAGGATGGGCAAGAAGAACCATTACCTAAGGAAGTTAAATTAAAAATCTGCTGCTGCTGTGACTGCTTCTGAGTGATCAGGAAGCTGGAAAATGGATGATACAAACATTTTGTAGAAAAGCCCAAGACTTCTATGATAGCAGCCCCAGCAGCCCCAGTAGCAGCCTCCACCCCCTCTGCTGCCAACAGATAGTTTCTACCTAAAAGTTCCATTTTCCACAAGTTGCCTAAGTATAGCTGGAGCCTAATGTGTTAACTATAGAGGACTAGTTGCAAGGGAATTGGGAAAGTATGTCTTCATTTTCTAGTTTCTCAATTAGAAAGGAGAAATTATGGACATTCACCGAGTCATTCCACAAAAGGTAGCACTATTAGCTGAAATTTGTAATAATGGTAATAATTATAATCTGGACTTTCCAACTTAGTGGACCACAAAATGGAAAGGTAGCTTAACATTGTGATGTTTATCTGATTTTTAAATTCTTGATATCCACAGTCTCATCCTGACTGAGTAGGACCTTTGCTTTCCACGTGGTTCCTGCCTTTTATCAATGCACAAGGCAATTCACGTCTAGCAGTGGTTTTATGGTCCACTGGCTGTACTGAAATGTACTGCTTTAGCAACTCTGAACTTTGACATGTTTACAATGGAATTTAATCCGAAAATATGCAAGAGGGAGGCTTGTGAATGTAATTTATAACCAGACTAACTTTCGTATAGGTGTTGAGCAGCCTATAAAATTAATTGTTGGCCTTGGATTTTGAGGTTAATTTTGTTCTCCTTTAAGAGACATAGTGACTTCAGTAAGTGAACTGAAGGTTGAAATCCCTACTCTTTTAAATGGACACCTAGCCTTATGAATTTGTATTAGTACTACAGCTGGCAGAGACATAGTATAATTAGAACATGTGAAATTCCATTTTAAATGCAAAGCAATATTCCAAATTGAACCTTACAAAGTACCTTTGGATAAGCAATTTGTTATGTCACAGCTCACAGCGTCCTATGGTCTTTCTGTTGTTATTATTAGTTTTTAAATAAATACATTCATTCATTTTTATTTTTTCATTCATGTGTATTTTTGCCTCCGTGTGCATGTCTGTGCATCACCCATGTACACCTGTTGACTTCAAAGAGTGTCAGATACTCTGAAAGTGGAGTTACAGACAGTTGTTCACTGTCATGTGGATGCTTGGACTTGAACCTGGGTCCTCTGGAAGACATCTAGTGTTTATATCTGCTGGACCATCTCTCCATCCCAATCTTTGTTGTTATGATCAAAAGATATTTTTTTCCTCCAAAACTGTGGACTTTTTTTTGAACTTTCAAAATACACCTTATTCTGTATTCAAAATATACTTTATCCCTTGACTCTCAACCTCTCAATCATACACTATTTAATGGCATATAGTTCTCCTTGAAGGTACTCAGTTCTTAGAATTAAATGGCAATTTCATATGCCTCACTTGGTCTGGTGCTTATGTGCTTTAATTAGCCTTGCTATATTTTTTAGTTTTCAAAGCACTTTTATGTAGACCATAATCCATAACTAAGGGAAAACACTACTATTCAAATGGATGGTGTATTTGGAAAGTACTTAAGAAAATTCAACTTTCAAAAGAGTCCTAGAAAAGGCCTGAACAGTAACTTCTGAATTACATGGCAGTAAAAGATGATTCAATATTTTGTACTCCACAGTTTGAAGTGTACTTCAGGTTGTATTTTAATTTTCTTATGAATTTTCTTTGATATGATTGTCAAAATAAAATTTCTATGGGAACTTAAAATGTTAATCAGTGACAAGAGACAAAAATACTTAAGGAAAAAATGATCACATTACTCAATTATATTCCATATAAGAGCCTAGAGCAGAGTGGTCCTTTTTCACGGTGGAGGCATTTTGAGGGCTGGCAGTGTGCCTTGGTTATGGTATACCAGTATTGGGTACTGGGTGCACTGTGAGTCTGAATATATGGGTTCTCTCTCCATGATTCTGTCCATCTTGATTAGTGCCATTGAGGGAACTGTGTTTAGTGTTGTTAGGAGAACAGTGTTTCTGAGTCTATCTTGGATTGTGATGTTGTCTATGAATGTCCGTGAGGAAAAGGATGTCCTCGTGTTCTGATCTCAAAGTGCAGACAGATGAGTGTGCTCACACTTGGGTTAAGTTGTATTCTTGCTTGTTTTATTCTTTTTTTTTTATTTAAACAAAACCCCCCATATTTTTTTTTCATTTAAAAAGTTTTAGGACACATAATACAATGCAACATTTCCTCCTCCTTCTTCTTGGGTCTGTGGGCAGCTCCTCCACTGTGGCGCTGTAGCTCTCTGAGCCAGTGTTACTATCACTGGCCCCTTCCCCCTCCATACTGTCAACCCCTCCTGCCCACTCTCTCTCTCTTTTTTTTCCCTCAGGAATAGACGTGCCTTCTTCACCATATTGTAGGCTCCCTGCTTTTTCTTCAAGATGTGTCTCCTCTGTCTCCATCGGGATGTTCTCCTTATCCTTCTTCTTCTCGGCTTTGTTGCCCACTTGCTCTTCCTTGCGAGTGATGCTGCTCTGACTGTGCTCAGCTTGCTCTGCTGCCTCCTTCCGTCTCCTCCTGCCTCCTGCAGGCCTGTTCCTCTACCCGTGCACTTTCAGCTGCAATTTTCTGCATGTTTACTTCCATATACAGACCACATAACCTTTTAAGTTCATTGGTAAAAGGAGTCTGTGCTTTCTTGGAATTTCCTCTTCTTTTCTGGTGTCGTAGCTCTCTCCGAAGAAGCTCGGCTTCTAGTTTCCGCTGATGAACCACTAAAGACTGGACCTGTCGCTTGAGGACCAGCATTCTAGCTGTGTGACAACCGACCTCACATCAGGTACCACACTCTCACTGACGATCTGACTGATGAGATGGTGGTTTCTCTGGAAATGGTCAGTGGCTGTGTGCTTCATTGAAAAGCCATCTTAATCATCTGGATCCTCCCCAGGCTCTGAATGCTCATATAAGGTTCTCCTTTCTCCATGCAAGACTGTCTCTGTCGGCTTTCTTCCTCTAATGCAGCTTCCTCGTGACTTTTTCCATTAATATACGCAAGATAGGCAGCGAAATTGTGGTAGGCCTTCACAGATTCATTCTACGCTAACTTTTCTGCTTCATATTCATTTAAATATTCTTGTCTCTCTTTATCAGTGTGATCTCGCCACATGCCACCAATAATCTTGCCAGTATCCCACAACTTAACATCAGTTTTGGAAGCCTTTACTTGGTCCCGGACTTTTCTGCTGTACCTCATGTAGGGCATCAGCGGCTTATCTGGTGGCTTTGGAGACTTTGGAATTGTAATGCCAGATGAGTCCGTGACCTGTGTGTTGGTGCCTGGGTTTCCTCCCAGCCTGTAATTGTTATAGGTAAGATGACTATATGGATTGTATCCCACAAACCCTGGTGTACTGGGCATTTGTGTTGCAGGAGCTGGGGTGGGAGGTGGGGCATAAGATGGTCTTTTTGACATTTTGGCAGGTTAAGTTCTCAGTTCCTTAAGAATGAACCAGACACTGCAGGCAGAGAAGGTGCCCAAAATGCCGGCTTCACTTCCCTTGTTTTCTTGTTTGTTTTATAAAACATTCAGTTACCAAAATGAGTCACCAATGGATTCCCCTGAGTTTGGGCCACTTTCCTTCACCAAGTCAGAATATCCTCACGTTATTGTTGCTGTGTCAGAAGACCAGACTGAAGATTAATCAAGAATGGGAAGTAAAATCTAATGCCAATCTCATTCTCAAGTACAAAGAACAAATGCCTCAAAAGGAGTGCACAGTTATATATAGTAATTATATATGTTTAAGTGGGCATATATCGGTATCTGTTAAAGTGTTATCAACTATAGTCCTCGTGGAGTACATTAAGGAAATCTCTAGAAGTGTTCCTCCTAAATATCTGTTACTAAATTATTTTATTTATTTACATTTCTTTTTTATTAGATATTTTCTTCATTTACATTTCAAATGCTCTCCCCAAAACCCCTTATACCCCAACCCCCACACCATGCTCCCCAAACCACCTACTCCTGCTTCCTGGCCCTGGCATTTCCCTGTACTGGGGAATATGATCTTAACAAGACCAAGGGCCTCACTTCCCATGATGGCCAACTAGGCCGTCCTGCTACATATGTAACTAGAGACACAGTTCTGGGGGTTACTGGTTAGTTCATATTGTTGTTTCTCCTATAGGGTTGCAGATCCCTTTAGCTCCTTGGAAAGGATCTTTACCAATCTTAAATCAGATAGGGGACTAATATGCAATATATATAAAGAACTCAAGAAAATGGACTCCAAAAAATCAAATAACCCTATTAAAAATGGGGTACAGAGCTAAACAAAGAATTTATTTACATTTCAAATGTTGCCCCCAGTCCCAGTCCCCACTCCCAGAGTTCTTCACCCCTTTGGCCCAGAGAGGGCATCTGCTCCCCCTCCCTCAACCCTTCTTCTTTCCCCTAGCATCTCACTTCTGTGGGGCATCAAGTTTCTACAGGATTAGGCAATCCTCTCCCACTGAGGCCAGGCAAGGCAGTCCTCTGCTATATTTGTGCTGGAGGGTCACAGAACAGCTCATGTAAGCTCTTTGGCTGGTGACTTAGTCTCTGGGAGCTCTGAAGGGTACAGGTTAGTTGATACTGTTGTTCTTCCTATGGGGTTGCAATTGCCCTCAGCTCCGTCAGTTCTTCCCCTAACTCTTCCATAGGGGCCCCTTACCTCAGAACAATGGATGGCTATAACTATCTGAATCTATCTCAGTCAGATGCTGGTAGAGTCTCTCAGAGGACAGCCATGCCAGGCTCCTGTCTGCAAAAACAATGTGGCATCAGTAATAATGTCAGTGTTTGGTGCCTCCTCACCAGATGGATCCCAAGTTGGGCAGGTCACTGGATGGCCTTTTCTTCAATGTTTGCTCCTTTTCTGTCCCTGCATTTTTTAGACAGGAACAATTTTGGGTCAAAAATTTTGAAGATAAGAGAGTACCTGTTTATCTACTGAAGGTGGTCTCTTCAGGTTCTACCTCCCTAATGTTGAGCATTTTGGCTAAGGTCAACCCAGTTGAGTTCTGGGAGCCTCTCACATGCTAGGTCTCTGGAACTTTCTAGAAGGTCCCCCCCACCTTCCACCCTCTGCAGCTCCATATTTCCATTCATTTCCTGGCCTTCTGGGCTTTTTGCCTGCCTCCCTCCATATTTGATCCTGCCACCCTTTCCCTCCCTCTCCCCCTTTTCACCCTGGTCCCTCTCTCCTTCTGCCTCTCATGATTTTCTTCCACCTTCTAAGTGTGACTGAAGCATCCTCACTTGAGCTTTCCTTCTTGTTAAAGTTCATACAGTCTATGAGTTGTATCATGGATATTCTCTACTTTTTGGCTAATATCCACTTATTAGTATGTACATACCATGCATGTCCTTTTGGATCTGGGATGCCTTGTTCAGTATATTTTCTAGTTTCATACATTTGCCTGCAAAATTCATGTTCTCAATTTTAATAGCTGAATAGTACTCCATTGTGTAAATGAATCACACTTTATTCTTTAGTGGAGGGACTTTTCCAACTTCTGGCTATTATGAATAAAAATGCTATGAATACAGTGGAGCATGTGTCCTTGTGGTGTGGTGGAGAATCTTTTGGGTCTTAGGTAGAACAATTTCCAAATTTCTGAGAAACCTCCTGATTGATTTTCTTAATGCTTGTACCAGTTTGCAATTCCACCAGCAGTGGTAGAGTGTTCCTCTTTCTCCATATCCTCTTCAGCATCTATTGTTGCCTGAGTTTTTGATCTTAGGCATTCTTATTGGTGTAAGGTGGAATCTCAGGGTCGTTTTGATTTGCATTTCCCTGATGACTGAGGATATTGAACATTTCTTAAGGAGCTTCTAGGGCATTTGAGATTACTCAGTTGAGAATTCTTTTTTTTTAGTTCTATACCCCATTTTAAAATTGGGCTATTTGGGTTTTTCTGAGGTTAACTTCTTGAGTTTCTAATATATATTGGATATTAGCCCTCTGTCAGATGTAGGGTTAGTGAAGATCTTTTCCTAATCTGTAGGCTGCCATTTTATCCTATTGACAGTGTCCTTACAGAAACAGTTTGTGAAGATCTTTTCCTAATCTGTAGGCTGCCATTTTATCCTATTGACAGTGTCCTTACAGAAACAGTTCAATTTTATGAGGTCTCATTTGTCAATTGTTGATCTTAGAACCTGAGACATTGTTGTTCTCTTTAGGAAATTTCCCTGTGCCAATGCATTTGAGACTCTTTCCCACTTTCTTTTTTATTAGATTCAGTGTATCTGGTTTTATGTTGAGGTCCTTGATCCACTTGGACTTGAGCTTTGTACAAGGTGATAAATATGGATCTATTTTCATTCTTATACATGCAGATCACCAGTTAGACCAGCACCATTTATTGAAGATGCTTTCTTTTTTTCACTGTATCTTTTTCTCTTCTTTGTCAAAGATCAAGTGTCCATAGGTGTGTGGATTTATTTCTGTGTCTTCAATTCTATTCCATTGATCCACTTGTCTGTCTCTGTACCAATAGCATGAGGATTTTTATTTTTATTTTTTAATTTTTCTTTTATTCTTTTTTATCATTATTGCTCTGTGGCTTGAAGTCAGGGATGATGATACCTCCAGAAGTTCTTTTATTGTTGAGAGTGGTTTTCATGATCCTGGGTTTTTTGTTATTCCAGATGAATTTGAGAATTGTTCTTTCTATCTCTGTGAAGAATTAAGTTGGGATTTTGATAGGGATTGGATTGAATCTATAGACTGCTTTTGGTAAGATGACCACTTTTTCTATGTTAATCCTACTGATCCATGAGCATGGGAGATCTCTCTATGTTCTGAGGTCTTCTTCAATTTTTTTTTCTTTAGGGACTTGTAGTTCTTGTCATACAGATCTTTTACTTGCTTGGTTAGAGTCACACAAAGATATTTAATATTATTTGTGGTTGTTGTGAAGGTGTTCTTTCCCTAACTTCTTTATCTCCCTGTTTACCACTTGTATAAATGAAGCTTGATGATTTGTTGAAGTTAATTTTGTATCTAGCAACTTTGATGAACTTATTTATCAGATGTAAAAGTTCTCTTGTAGAATTATTTTGGGGCCATTTACTTTTACTATCATGTCATCCACAAACAGTGATATTTTGTTTGACGTCTTTTCCAATTTATATCCCTTTGACCTCCTATTTTTTTTTCTTCTAATTGTTCTAGCTAGAACTTTGAGTACTATATTGAATAGACAGGGAAAGAGTGGTCAATTTTGTCTTGTCTCTGATTTTAGTAGGATTTCTTCAAGTTTCAATTTAATTTGATGTTGGCTGTTGGTTCATTGTATATTGCTTTTATTATGTTTAGGTATGTGTCATGAATTTCTGATCTCTCCAAAATACTTAGTCTTGTATTTTTCAAAGCAGTTTCAGCATCTAATGAAATGATCATGTGATTTTTTTTGGGGGGGGTTGTTTATATAGTAGATTATCTTGATTTATTTTCATATATTGAGCCATCCATGAGATAAAGCCTACTTGATTGTGGTGAGTGACAATTTTCAAGTGTCCTTGGATTTGCTTTTCAAAAATTTTATTGAGTATTTTTGCATCAACATTCTTAAGCAAAATTGGCCTGAAGTTATTTTTCTTTGTTGGATCTTTGTGTGGTTTAGGTATCAGAGTAATTGTGGCTTCACTGAATGAATTAGGTAGTGTTCCTTCTGTTTCTAGTTGTGGAATAGTTTAGTTTAGTTTACCTGATCATGATTTAACTTTGGTTCATGGTATCTGTCTAGAAAATCATCCATTTCATCTAGATTTTCAAGTTTAGTTGAGTATAGTCTTTTGTAGTAAGATCTGATGATTTTTTGAATTTCCCCAGTTTCTAATATTATGTCTCCCTTTTCATTTCTGATTCTGTTCCTTTGGATACTGTCTCTGTGCCCTTTCATTAGTAGCCCTGAATTCTCCTTGGGTATGTTTGCCTTTTTTTGTTCTATATTTTTTCAGGTGTGCTGTCAATTGACTAGTATAGAATCTATCTAATTTCTTAATGAAGGCACTTATTGCTATGAATTTTACTCTTAACACTGCTTTCTTATATCCCTTAAGTTTGGGTATGCTGTGCCTTAATTTTCACTGAATTAAAAAAGTCTTTAATTTTGTTATTTATTTCATCCCTGACCATGTCTTAACTTAATAGAGAGTTGTTTAGTCTATTAGTATGTGAACTTTCTTTTTTGTTGTTGTTGTTGTTGTTGTTGTTATTGAAGGCTAGCCTTAGTCCATAATGATCTGATAGAATGCATCAGATTATTTCAATCATCTTGTATCTATTAAGGCTTGTAATGTGATTATATGGTCAGTTTTGGAGATGGTTCCAGGAGGTGCTGAGATGAAGTTATACCCTTTTGTTTTGGGGTGAAATGTTCTGTAGATATCTGTTAAATCCATTTGGTTTACAATATTTGTTAGTTCCACCACATCTTTGTTTAGTTTCCATTTCAATGACCTGTCCAATGGTGAGAGTGGGATATTGAAGTACCCCACTAGTATTGTGAGCTTCAGTGTGTGCTTCGAGCTTTATTACTGTTACATTTACGAATGCAGGTGTTTTTGCATTTGGGAATAGATATTCAGAGTTGAGAGTTCATCTTGGTAGATTTTTTCATTTTTATTATTATTTGTATTTTTTTTATTGAATATTTTCTCTATTTACATTTCAAATGTTATCCGTTTCATAGTTTCCCTCCCTCCCGGAAACACCCTAGCACATCCTCCCTCCCCCTGCTTCTATGAGGGTGTTCCTCCATCTACCCCCCTTTAAACTGTTATCTACACATCCTCATTTCTTCTCCCTATTTTTTTGAAAACTAAATAGTTATAGTAGACATGACTTTGCAAACATTCATATTTCATTCATTTTTCTTATGAACACATATTTAGCTTAATAAATATATAAATTATTTTTAATGTCATAATAACATCATTACCATATGCTGTACTTACATCTATCTATCTATCTATCTATCTATCTATCTATCTATCTATCTATTATCTATCTATCTATTATCTATCTACAATTCTAAGTATATGGTTCTCCCAGCTCTCTTTCCTTTTTAATACAGGAATAAACTAAAGTCCCTATTTTTCCCTATTGCTATTAAAACTTTATTCTTAAATACTATGTCTTTTGTCTCCCTTCTCTATCCAATTGAATTTTATTTATGGGATTACATTGGTCAGAAAAGGAAAATCTAGACTATATTGCTAATCCTAATCTAAAAGGAAGAATGAGCTATCATCTATAGAACCATGTCTCATGCCTATACTAAAAAATTGATTCATTGTTAATCTGAAATTATAATTCAAGTGAGAAATTTGTATTTATTTTTGTTTTGATCTATAATTATAAAATACTTATGATGCATGCTGTTTTGGTGCATAGATATTTAACTATGAGTTTAGGGCATTTGGCTTATCTGTCATAGCCATTTCTTTGTGATGAGAGAATTAAAAACCCTCTCTTCTAAGTATTTTGAAATATTTACTGCACTGTTGTTAATCATAGTTATAAGTCTACAATATACAATAGATTACTTAAGATATTTCTCCTATTGCTGAAGGGGTCTGCAACCCTATAGGTGGAACAACAATATGAACTAACCAATAACTACCAGAGCTTGTGTCTCTAGCTGCATATGTAGCACAAGGTGGCCTAGTTGGCCATCATTGGGAAGAGAGGCCCCTAGGTCTTGCAAACTTTATATGCCCCAGTTCAGGGGAATGCCAGGGCCAAGAAGTGGGAGTGAGTAGGTACAGGAGCAGGGTGGGGGGGGGAGGGTATAGGGGACTTTTGGGATAGAATTTGAAATGTAAATGAAGAAAATATCTAATAATAAATAATTAAAAAAAAAGATATTTCTCCTATCTAGCTGAGATGGAAGGAAAGACCATCCAGAGACTGCTGAATGTAGCCGCCTGTGGCCACGTGAACTGAGTTCCCCTGAAAGGCGGACTAGGGCTGAAAGAGATCAGAAGGCGAGAAAAGGAGGCCAAGACAAACCTTTCTGTTCAAAGCCTCTGAAGTTTATTGAGAGTCCATGCTTTATAAAGAGGGTAGGCCCATCCCTGCCAATCCCTTCTTGATGCCTGGAGCCAGCCTATAGGCCATCTACAGGGTGTGTCTCTAGAACGTCTCAAGGACCTTTCAGCAGGAAGCAGAGTCTTGGAGAAGAGCAGCTAGAGCCATCAAGGTCAGAAGGTTCCACCCTAGGTAATCTCCTTCTTAGTGCTAGCAAGGTCAAAGTTCGGATCAGCCCTGCTTCGAGGCTGAGGGAGGCTACAGCCGAAGCCGGGGATCCATCCCATATACAACCACCAAATCCAGACACTATTGCATATGCCAGAAAGATTTTGCTTATAGGACCCTGACATAGCTCTCTCTTGTGAGGCTATGCCAATACCTGGAAAATACAGAAGTGGATGCTCACAGTCATCTATTGGATAGAACACAGGGCCCCTTATGAAGGAGCTAGAGAAAGTACCCAAAGAGCTAAAGGTTTGCAACCCTATAGGAGAAACAACAATATGAACTAACCAGTACTGCCCAGAGCTGTGTCTCTAGCTACATATGTAGCAGAGGATGGCCTAGTTGGCCATCAATGGGAGGAGAAGCTCTTGATCTTGTGAAGATAATATGCCCCAGTACAGGGGAATGCCAGAACCAGGAAGGGAGTGGGTAGGTTGGGGAGCAGGGCAGGGGGACGGTATAAGGGGCTTTGGGGATAGCATTTGAAATGTAAATGAAGAAAATATCAAATAAAACAAATGCCTTAAAAAAAGATATTTCTCCTAATTACAACCTCATGTTTCTGAAACAATTAATATCTCCACATTCTTCCTTTTCTTACCTCTCTTAGCACCTTTGCATTTTTTAATTATATGAGACATATTTTTTCATCTTCTACAATGAGTGATATCATATAGCATTTTTAAAATTCTGTGTCCGGCTTATTTTCTGTTTTGCCCCAAATGATAGCATTTCGTACTTTCATGTGACTAAACAGCATTCCATTGTTTTTAGGTACCACATTTTAAAGAAACCAGTTCATCCGAAATGGACCCATTGAGTGAATCCATTTCTTAGCTGTTATAAAATGGACTACAATAAATGTTAGAATGCAGAATCCTTTTTGACTTATTTATTGAATTTCCTTTGTTAATATGTGACTAGTGGTGTGATTACTGAGTCATGTGACTATTTTCATTTTTTCTGAGGATTTTCCATAATGGCTGTGATACATTAAATTGTGGCTGTAAACATGAATATTTGTTTTTCTCCAGACCCACATTAACATTTGTTTCTTTGTCAGTTAGATCACAAGAATTCTAGGTAATGTGCAAGGCTGTGCCATCATGGTTTGATTTGCATTTCTCTGATGACTAATGATACTGAGCATTTTTCTTTGTACTTGATGGAGATTTGTATATCTTGTTTTGAGAAATTTGTTCAATTTTTTTTGCTCATTAAATAAGTGGTGGATATTTTAATATCTTTAATTTTTTGTGTTTTTTATATGTTTTGAATTTTAGGCTTTTGTCAGATGTGTGGTCTACAAGTATTTTCTCCACAAGTTTGAGGAAATTCTACTTATTTATTTTTATTTTGCTCAACTCAAATATTCTTGACTCAACAAGTTTTTTTTTTTAATAGTAGCGTTAGCCCTCAAATCTTACACTTAAGGTGGCAATTCATTTCCGTTGATTTTTGTATGGTGAGGAATGAGTTTCACTTGATTATTCTGTATTTGAATATAATCACATTTCTAGGTATGGTTTACTGAAGAGAAACCTTTCCTTTATTGTGGGTTTTGGGCACCTTTGTGTAAGATCGGTTGCTTGTTTATGGCATTATTTCTGTTTTCTCTATTCTGTTTTTTATTTCAGTTGTATGTTGTTATGGTTCCTCTAGTTTTATTGTATCATTTGAAGCTAGACAGATCTCTCTAGCTCTTATTTTACTGTTTTATCCAGTGTTTGCAGTTGAGTTCAGTATACATCAAGGAAAAAGAATCTTTCTTTGTATAGTTCTTTCACATTTACTCTTTTGGTAATTTAAGACTTATAAAATACTTTGCAATTTGTAACCTTTTCTCCCTTTCCTAGGAAAGACTATTTAGAAAGTCAGAGTGAATTGAATATTGTGAAAGAAATAGAGTCACTGACCTTGGACTGGAAGATGAAGCAGACGGAGTTTAATGTTAGAAGGGAATCAGAAAAAGATGGCGAGTAGACAAATTTTGGATATGTTTGCAACAATATATAGAATGGAATGTTTACTTATTAATTGCTTACTTTTCCAATCAAGCTTTAAGTGAAAATAGCATAAAATAATAGTTTATTGTAACAGTGTATTAAGACTTTATGCTTCTTGGAGAGTTCAGTAGTCTGCAAATCACTGACAATAGAGGGCAGTTTGCCTAGCTGCCTAGCTGTAACCTGAATGCATCCATTCAAACTCAAAGAAAACTCAGTGTGATGAGTGGAGATGGTGGGGACCTGTACAGGAATTCAATTTCAGCATTCCTTCCCTGCTCTGGAAAGGGAATTAAGGACATGAACCCTCTTCTAGCTCCAGTTAAAAGAAATACATATACCCTATATTTCTTGAGGTATTTGGTATATGGGTGTAGCCCGACCTGGGGTATCCTGAGGGTAGTAAGTGATGGGTGGAAGTAAAGAGAGATTCCTTTCAGTGCCTGGCCCCATAGGACATTACCAGATGGAGGGTGTGACCCTAGAAACTACTATTCATTAGGTTCATTATGCAGCATTTTTGAGAACAATAAGTTGTAGCAATAATGAGGCAGGGCAGGGATTCTTAGAGAAAGCTAAAGCAACATACTGAAACTGGGAGCATTCTAAGAGGGAGAACCTGGGCAGCCGGTTTCCACAGCTTCCACCATTCTCTATCCCTTATCCCTAGATTCCATTTCACAGGTTCAGTAACATCAGTCCCACCATTAATGGTGAAAGGAAGACCTTGGTCCCTTTAATGGAGCATAGCAGGCTTGAAAGCTTGTATATTCTTTTTAGTGCTGGTCCTTTACTTTCTTACCCCTTCTCCAACACTTGCTCCTTGATCCCTGCCTTCTTGACTGCCCAGTGGATACTGACTGTGTGGGCAACATGTAGAAACCTGGCTCCCCTTAGTATTGATGAATAGAAAACAGACATTCTGGGCCATGTGAGGCTGAGAGTCAAAGGCCGAGGTGTATGGGATGCTGCAAGTCTCATAGATTTATATGATTTACAGGTTCATAGCTTTTTTTTTTTACATTCATTCAAGGAGCCCTTGCAGTGACTTGGTCTGGTGGGAATGGGCACTAGGAAAGGCAGGACTGCTTCTGCCAGCTTGCCCTATGACTCATTAATTTGTAATACTAGTATATTCCTAGTTACATCTGGCCACAGCTGTAGCAAATGTCTCCACAGATAGACGAGTGTGGGATGTACTAATTTTAGCAGACCTATAAGCCTAAATGTTATAATACAAGGAAAAATCTTTGAGACAGATTTCCCCTTTAAAGATTCATGAACAAAAATGTCTGACCAACAGTAGTGTTCAAAGTATTATATGAACAAGAAGAAAGCTATTATGTGAATAATATTATATGTATAAATAAAATGTAGTATGTATAACAATATAATACGTATAAATTATTTTCCAATTTAGTTTTGTCTTCTGGTAATCAGTTCTGGGAATTTTTAATGGAAGAATGATTTACTTTTGAGATTGGAGTTTACTTTGAACACTTGAGGAACTTTAGACTGGCATTTGTTTTAGATGTATATGTGGACTCCATTCTAGCAAATAGCCTTGGTATAAACATAGCCATCTGATTACTTGTCAAAACATAGAAGAAAAATATAAAATTGATACATAGACTTAGAAAGCTGGCCTAATTGAAAAAAATCAATTACTGTTTCACAGGTTTATCAAAGATGCCTTATATTTGAAAACAGTGCATCTACCTTTCATGTAAGTCAGTATGAATGTGGCAGTTCACTTCTTTCCTGCTTAGTCAGCCATCTGGGGTTGAGCTTCCATTGTCCTTGAGCGTCCTGCGACATCTTTCCTTTTAAGCTGCTACTACGTTTCTCCATGCTACTGTATTTTATTGGTTCAAACTCTAATAGATAAGGAAGAGGCCTGCCATTCTGCAAGAAATGTCTATTGCATACCTATTTGTAGGCAAAATCTAAGATGTGATTATTTCTACTATTAAGTGAATAGATCATTTGGTGTTCAATTCAGCAGATGAAGGTTCCCCATGAATTTCAAGAATGAAGGTGCTACTAGAGAATTTGGGCTCTATTTAATCTCTGAAAAGGTTTGGAAATGAAGGACATAAAGTTATCACTGAATTACTGAAAGATAGAGGCTCACCAGGGAGTCACTGAAAAATAAGCTTCCCTGGCCTGGGAAGTTCCCACCAACTGCACCCATGGGCAGCATTGATATGAGAAGTTTACAAGGCTTCTCAGAAGCCACTGTCACACTCAGGTCTGCCTGCTCAGATGCTGCCTCGGTAAGTTATTGCCTTAGCACAGTCATTACAGTTATTTTGTTAAAATGAAATGGCTCCCTCACCCAAAATTTGGTTTATTAAGACTGATGATGGCCTTGTATATATCACAAAGCTACAAAATGGTTTACTATAATGGGACTATCTTGGGAGATTAGGGCAGCTTCCTAAGCAGGAATGGAAATTAAAGAGATTGTGGAACAGCCTGGCTTTTTACTGAGGTTAGGAGATAAAGGTTTTATGATTTTTTAAAACATAGTTAGACGAGTATTTGAAGGACTACAGTTTCTACTGATATCAAAGGAAGTTGCCCAGAATTTTAGCTTTCTGATACATATGCAAGAGGAAAAATGGAAGTAGGGGGACTTGAGAACTATTCACTGTCAAGTGTCAAAACTGTGTTTAGACTCTTTATTACAACATAATCCTGAAACATGAAGAGAAAGGGACTGGTGTGATCTTTAGAGGGACAGAGTGATGTTGAGTTAAAAGTCAGAATGTTATAAACTATGTATGATTTTAGATTTGCTTTATGTCATGCTATAGAAGCCAACAGGGAGCTATGTTCCACTTACCACGGTTTCTATAAATAAACCATCATTTTGAAATATTACCCATTTAAAGAGTAACAATGAAAATAAGAAAGTATTTAAATACATACATATAAAATAAACAGTGCTAGAAGTCATAAGTCAGTAAGTCATCAACTAACCTTGGAAAACTTCCTACTGAAAAGAAAATTGACACTAAAATAAATTGTGTATATCACCATTGGTTATTTGTTTGTTTGTTTGTTTGTTGATTTTTAATTAAAATGTATCATTTAATTTTAATTGTGCATATTCATTTTATGTGAGTACACTGTAGCTGTCTTCAGACACACTGGAAGAGGGCATCGGATCCCATTACAGATGGTTGTGAATCACCATGTGGTTGCTGGGAATTGAACTCAGGACCTCTGGAAGAGCAGTCAGTGCTCTTAACTGCTGAGCCATCTCTCCAGCTCCCTGCATATTCATTTTATATAGTACTGTATTATGAAGGCACATTTTTAGAGAAGAATATATCACTCATTGAACACATTCCCTGTTACTCATTACATTATTTCCTTTCTTTTCCAAGTCTCATTAGTTTTTTCATTCATGTAGATAGTTTTACTTCTACTCTCATGTCAAAGATACAAATGAGATTTTGTGGATCAGTGCTCCAATTCCCTACCTTATCTCAGATCTTTGATATTCTGTTCTCCTGTAATACATTGTATTGAAAAATATTTCAAACTTTAGATATTTGACTTGAGTTTCCATTTCTAGTATTGCAGTATAATTTCAGTATTCCCATCTCTTCATTAAGCTACACATTGATATCATGTGTTGACTTCTTTATTTCAAGAGTTTCTGTACTCATGGAATTCATTGCAGTGTTTATTGTATCCACTTGAAGAGACTCATAATCATTCTTTTGAATTCTTTGTTTGAGTTGATATTTATTTCACTCCTACTACTGTGGCAGCTGTAATTTTTGGAGGAGTGGTGTTGTATGGTTTTTCACATTCATTGGGTTTTTCTATTGGAATTTATACTTCTGGGGTTAGATCATTGCTTGAACTTTTTATGAGTCATTTTTATATTTTTAATTATATACATGTATAAAATTTACATAATACACATCTAATATATTTTACATTTATTTATTTATTTATTTATTTATTTATTTATTTATTTATTTATTCATGGTATATGTGCTCATGTGTGTGTGCAGTGACACACATGTAAAGGCCAAAGCACAACTTTTATGAGTCAATTCTCTTCTTCTCTCTACATGTGTACCCTGGGAGTTGAACTTAAGTTTTCAGGCTGTGTAGAAAACACCGTTACCGAATGAGCAACATCACCAGTTCCCATCAATTTTCTTTCAATGGAAATGTTTGTAGCATTCAAAAGGGAGTAATTATAATAGATTTTAGGAGTCATTTTGTCTGATATGTTGGTGTTTTAGGTTCCAGATTCAACCATAGTACTTTCTTGACATCAGAATCATATCTGTAAAATAAATTACTATAAAGGGTAGACCAACTATGAAAATAAAAGTAGCAGTAAAGTAAAAGAAAAAAGTTATTATCTAAACACCATTTTCGGAAGAAAGAATCACTGATAGTATTGTGTGCACTATTGTACCATTTACTGTAGGTATGCATATAAAGAAAAAAAGGAATAAAATTAGAAATTAGTATTGCACTAATAGAGAAAAATGTTGAAGAGAGAAAAATTGAAGAAGTGAATAGGGACCAGGGAGAGAAGATGATGTTTTGACTAGAGGTAGAATTAAACAAGTAAAGAAATGCAGTCAGCTAACCTAAACGACTCTCAACTGTCAATTGACAGGGAAATAGAGACTCCAACAGTAAATGAAGGCTGTACTCTTTCCAAAAACCTATAAAAAGAAAATGAAAAAGCAAAGATTAGAGAAAAAGAAAGAGAAAGAGAAATATAGAGAAAGTAGGAACACAGTGGGATAGAGCTGGTTTGTTAGATTAACACTGAGTATAAAATGAAGAGGAAGTATGTGAAGAGGAGAGAGTGGGATGGGAACAGTGTCTGAATACAGCCTTTTTTGCTTCTTGCTGTTCCAGTCCCTTGGCATTCCTCTTGGAGTGCCCAGGTGCCTGTTACCCTCAGAGGCATTTAATTTTAGTAAAGTTGAACCAAATTCTTTAAGTATTGGCTTGCAGATGATGCCCATACATCTCAGTGGTCCTTAAGACCTGTCCCTTTGGTAATCCTTTGCAAGGTCAGTGTGCTGATTTTGGTCCCATGTCCATTGGCCAAGTTACAAAGTGGCTCTGTTCTAGAGCAGTACTTTGAAAAACCCAGTGCCCCTTATGGACCTTAATTGTATGTTCCCTTGAAGATTGCCTCTGACCAAATTTCCACCTCAGTGAGTACTGTGAGGTTCTGGTGTCAGCGTGGGCAGGTTCAGGGTATGCTTCCTCTTCCCAAGACACTTGAGTTTCTCCTGAGTGTAAGTCACAGAAGTTCTCAGTATCCATGCTTCTCACTCAATGGGAGTCTTTTTTTTAAAATGTCCCCCAACACTTCTCTTGGGAACATTTTCTTACTGTCTCTCCTCTCTCTGCCAGTGCTAACTTACATTCCTTGTCTGGCATCTTGTTTCTTTCTGGTGTTTGAATGATTGCTATTACATGTCTAAGGTGGCTATTTTGAGGCCCCATGTCTTTAGTTATGTGTCCTGCCCTTGGATCCTGATGTCTGTAAGTCTCCCTCTCATCCAAACAGAGCCACTATCTAGAACGGACCCTGTACTTTATCTCCTGCTTTGTAAAATTCCCCATTTTCTTTTGCTATTGAGATTAGAGATGCATAAGCATCACACAAACCTTCTGATAGATGCTATGCAGTCCTCCGTAGTTTGTTGCCTGGAGGTTCTGACTGGCTTTATCTATGCTTCTTCTACCATTTTAAATCTAGAGAATCCTTTGGTTTTAATGATAGATAGCTTGGCAGTGGAAAATACTATTCTTGAAATACTTTGGCTCAAATATGAAAACTAGACTATTTTTATTCCTGAAAAATCAGATTGTTTAGGAGTAGCTTATCTTAGTTATTAATGCCAAGGACTTTCTAAATATCCCTGGTTATGTAAGAAAGTACAAGAGAATGCCTATTGATGTGACATGCACAGCATAGATGCTAGAGATGTAAAGTTGAATAAGCTGTGTTTGATCCTTGAAGACTTCACAGCCTATTCATATAAGTCTTGGGTTTAGTGTTTTGAGGAATAATATTCTCCTGCTATTAAAGCTAATGACAACTGGTCTACTTGTTTGTCACTTTTATAGAACACGGCTGCTCAGTGTTTAAAAAAAAGATCAATGAGAAACAACTATAAACTCAGTATTGTTTCCTTAAATAACTCCTATAAAAGAAAAGAAAAGGTAACTAGGCAAGCACAAATTCTAAATTGGTTCTGATATTGTCTAGGAAAGACTGATGACAACTGACAATGTTGTCCACTGTTCTTAATGTAGTGCTGTTTTCCATTTGAAATAGAGAAAACAGTGACTTGCTGCTTGCTGAAGTAAGGGGAAGTCTGTGAGAGGCTTTATTGTGCATTGTAAGGCACATCTTTTCAGGTAATGAGGTGTGAGAGTGACCGATAAGCACACAGGATGTGGAAGACAACAAAATAATAAAACAAGCAGGTTCGCCCAGGTAATGATTGCATAAAACAAATAAGTAAAATTCTTTACTTACTAAAAATGTCTAATATGGAGACTTGAAAAAATTTGAAGTTATCACCCTGCAAAAAACCCAGAAGTCTGAAATTACAAGTGAATTTAGTTCTCTAATAATACTGCTAAAATAATTGAAAAAATTAACATGTATCATAAAACATAAATACAAAACTTATATAATTTAATATGCGACTCTATCTTTCCTAGGTAGAATTAAGACATTCTATGTATTTTCCTTTTGAACTCCTTTAGGGGGAAAGTTTTATGCGGGCAATAGAAAATGAGTTTAATGTGATAAAGCAACTAACTATTAAATACCTCTCTGATCTACATTATTTTGCTTGACACATTCCGCATATTTTTAAATCTTTTGTGTAGATTGAAAAACTGAAATTTGGCCTGGAAAGATAACTCAGTAAATGGAGCACCGGGAGAACATAAGCAGAACTTTGAGCTTAATTCCTCATCCGGTATAATTGTGTTTGGTTGGTACCAGATGCTTGTAATATCAGCATTTGAGAATTGGAGATGGGAGCAAAAGAAGTTCAAGGTAGTGCCAGCCACAAAGCAAGTCTGAGGCCAGCCTAGAACACTTGTAACTCTGTCCTCTATACTTGCCTTGGTCCATGTTCTTTTTCTTTGAAGAGAAAGTATCATAATGGCAACTATTATGAATGAAAACATTTAATGGGGGCCTGCTTACAGTTTCAGAGGTTTAGCCCACTATCAGCATACTGGGAATCATGGAAGCACACAGGCTGACATGGTCACTGAGAGTTCTACATCCAGATTTTCAGGCAGCAGAAAGAGGGAGACTCTGGGCTTGGAATGGGATTTATGAAACCTCAAAGCCCATCGGCTAGTGACACATTTCTTGTATAGGGCCATACTTCCTAGTCCTTTCAAATAATGCAATTCTCTGGTGACCAAGTCTTCACCTCTATGAGCCCATAGGGGCATTTCATTCCAACAATGACAATTGTTTATTTTCTCTTTTAATTTAATTATATCTGTAATCTTTTAGATTTCATAAAATGTGTTTTGATCATATTCATTCCCTACCTCAACTCCTCTAAGATCTGCCTCCCTTTCCTTAGTCACCCAACTTTATATCTATAAGAAAAAAACTCCTCAAACTCAGAATAAAAAGAAATGACAAAATCCAATTTTGGTGCCCATATCTTTGTGGATATGTGATCTTCCACTGGACATAGTTGATTTAACAAAGGAAGTATCCTTAGAGAAAACTGACTTTCTCTCTCACAGTAAATATCAGTTGCCAGTAGGATTCAGGTAGGAATGGGACTTTATGCCTCTCCTCTCCATGCTGGAATTTGATCTGGCTTGAGCTTGCCCAGATTGGTAAGACCAATTGTGAGTTCAAGTTTGTGTCTAGCCTCTTTGTCTAGAAAACATTATGCTGGATTTCTATGTCTATAAATCAACTGCCTATGGCTTTGACAATATTCTTGCTTCTTCTTCTGCAATGATCACGGAGCACTGGTCATGTGTATGTGTGATATTAATGTCTCATTTACGGTTGAACATTCTTCAGCCTCTTATTCTGTGCATCCATAATTGTGGGTTTTATTTTTTATCACATATTCAGCAAAATAGTTTCCATGTTGAGTGTTGAGAGATGTATTAATTAATGGGTATAAGAATCATTAAAAGGCAATTTAAGTGACCCTAAAAATTCCACCAGAGAACTCCTAAACCTGATAAACAGCTTCAGTGCAGTAGCTGGATAGAAAATTAACTCAAACAAATCAATGGCCTTTCTCTACACAAAGGATAAATAGGCTGAGAAAGAAATTAAGGAAACAACACCCTTCAAAATAGTCACAAATAATATAAAATACCTTGTTGTGACTCTAACTAAGGAAGTGAAAGATCTGTATGATAAGAACTTCAAGTCTCTGAAGAAAGAAATCAAAGATCTCAGAAGATGGAAAAATCTCTCATGCTCATAGATTGGCAGGATCAATATAGTGAAAATGGCTATCTTGCCGAAAGCAATCTACAGATTCAATGCAATCCCCATCAAAATTCCAACTCAATTCTTCAATGAATTAGAAAGAGCTCATGTCTCTAGCTGCATATATAGAAGAGGATGGCCTAGTTGGCCATCATTGGGAAGAGAGGCCCCTTGGTCATGCAGACTTTATATGCCCCAGTACAGGGGAACGCCAGGGCCAAGATGTGGGAGCGGGTGGGTAGGGGAGCAGGGCCGGGAGGGTGGAGGGTATAGGGAACTTTCTGGATAACACTTGAAATGTAAATGAAGAAATTATCTAATAAATGTTGGAAAAAAATAACTAGAAACGTATAAAAAAAAAAAAAAGAAAGGGCAATTTGCAAGTTCATCTGGAATAACAAACCTAGGATAGCAAAAACTCTTCTCAATGATAAAGAATCTCTGATGGAATCACCATGACTGACCTAAAGCTATACTACAAAGCAATTGTGATAAAAAAAAAAAAGGCATGGTACTGGTATAGCCACAGACAGGTAGATCAATGGAATAGATTTGAAGACCCAGAAATGAATCCACACACCTATGATTACTTGATCTTTGACAAGGGAGCTAAAACCTTCCAGTGGAAAAAAGACAGCATTTTCAACAAATGGTGCTGGCACAACTGGCAGTTATTATGTAGAAGGATGCCAATTGATCCATTTTTATCTCCTTGCTCTAAGGTCAAGTCGAAGTGGATCAAGGAACTCCAAATAAAACCATAGACACTTATAGAGGAGAAAGTGAGGAAAAGCCTCGAAGATACGGGCACAGGGAAAAAAATTCCTGAATAGAACAGCAATGGCTTGTGCTGTAAGATCGATTGACAAATGGGACCTTGTAAAATTGCAAAGCTTCTGTAAGGCAAAAGACACTGTCAGTAAGATAAAAAGGCCACAAACAGATTGGGAAAGGATCTTCACCAATCCTAAATCAGATAGGAGACTAATATCCAATATATATAAAGAACTCAAGAAGATGGACTCCAGAAAACCAAATAACCCCATTAAAAATGGGGCACAGAGCTAAACAAAGAATTCTCAACTGAGGAATATGGAAAGGCTGAGAAGCACCTGAAACAATGTTCAACAGCCTTAATCATCAGAGAAATGCAAATCAAAACAACCCTATGATTCCACCTCACACCAGTCAGAATGGCTAAGATCAAAGATTCAGGCAACAGGGTTCAATCTGGTTCTTCAGATGCTGGTGAGGATGTGGAGAAAGAGGAACACTCCTCCATTGCTGGTGTGATTGCAAACTTGTACAACCACTCTGAAAATCAGTCTGATGGTTCCCCAGAAAATTGGACATAGTACTACCAGAGGATCCAGCAATACCTCTCCTGAGCATATATCCAGAAGATGTTCCAACTGGTAATAAGAACACATGCTCCACTATGTTCATAGCAGCCTTATTTATAATAGCCAGAAGCTGGAAAGAACCCAGATGTCTCTCAACAGAGGAATTGATACAGAAAATGTGGTACATTTACACAATGGAGTACTACTCAGTTATTAAAAACAATGAATTTATGAAATTCTTGGACAAATGGATATAATTGGAGGATATCATCCTTAGTGAGGTAACCCAATCACAAAAGAAGTCACTAGATATGCACTCACTGATAAGTGGATATTATCCCAGAAACTTAGAATACCTAAGATACAATTTGCAAAACACAAGAAAATCAAGAAGAAGGAAGACCAATGTGTGGATACTTTATTCCTCCTTAGAATAGAGAACAAAATATTCATGAAAGGAGTTACAGAGACAAAGTTTGGAGCTAAGATGAAAGGATAGACTATCCAGAGACTGCTCCACCTGTGGATCCATCTCACAATCAGCCACCAAATGCAGACACTAGTGCATATGGCAGCAAGATTTTGCTGAAGGGACCCTGATATAGCTGTCTCTTGTGAGGCTATGCCAGTGCCTGGCAAACACAAAAGTGGATGCTCACAGTCATCTATAGGACGGAACACAAGGCCCCCAATGGAGAAGCTAGAGAAAATACCCAAGGAGCTGAAGGGGTCTCCAACCCTATAGGTGGAACAACAATATGAACTAACCAGTACCCCCAGAGCTTGTGTCTCTAGCTGCATATGTAGCAGAAGATGGCCTTGTTGGCCATCTTTGGGAAGAGAGGCCCCTTGGTCTTGCAAACTTTATATACCCCAGTGCTGGGGTACACCAGGGCCAAGACTTGGGAGTGGGTGTATAGGGGAGTGGGGGAGTATAGGGGACTTTTGATATAGTATTTGAAATGTAAATGAAGTAAATATTTAATAAAAAATTGAAAAAAAATAAAACAAAAAAAATAGTCAATTTAATGCTTTCTTCATTTAACAGAATAGTAGTAGTAGGTACTCTTCTGTGCACTGAGTTCTGCTTATGTACTGGTGCTTGGTCCTGACAATAGTGTTAGATAATTTTATTAGATATTTTCTTTATTTACATTTCAAATGTTATCCCTGTTCCTGTTTTCTTCTCTGAAAACCCCCTATCCCATCCTCACTCCCCCTGCTTACCAACTTACCCACTCCCACTTCCCTGTCCTGGCATTCCCCTACACTGGGACATCAAGCCTTCACAGACCCAAAGACCTCTTCTCCCATTGATGTCCAACAAGTCCATCCTCTGCTATATATAAGGCTGGAGTTATGGGTCCCTCCATGTGTACTCTTTGGTTGGTGGTTTAGTCCCTTGGAGCTCTGGGGATTCTGGTTTGTTTATATTGTTGTTCTTCCTATGGGGATGAAAACCCCTTTATCTCCTTGAGTCCTTTCTCTAGCTCCTCTGTTAAGGACCCTATGCTCAGTTCAATGCTTGGCTGTGAGCATACACCTCTGTATTTGTCAGGCACCGGCAGAGCCTCTCAGGAAACAGCTATATCAGGCTCCTGTCAGCAAACACTTGTTGGTATCCACAATAGTGTCTGGGTTTGGTAAGTGTATATGGGATGGATCCCCAGGTGGGGAAGTCTATGGATGGCCTTTCCTTCAGACTCTGCACCACACTTTGTCTCTGTATCTCCTCCCATAGGTATTTTGTTGCCCATTCTAAGAAGGATCAAAGTATCCACACTTTGGTCTCCCTTCTACTTGAGCTTCATATGGTCTGTGAATTTTATTTCTTTCTCAACCCTACATCTGATAGAGGGCTAATTACCAAAGAACTCAAGAAGTTAGATTCCAGAGAAACAAATAAACCTATTGAAAATGGGCTAAAGAGCTAAACAAAAATTCTTGTCTGAGGAATACCAAATGGATGAGAAGCACCTAAAGAAATGTTCAACATTATTAGTCATCGGGGAAATGCAAATGAAAACAGCCCTGAGATTCTGTCTTACACCAATCAGAATGGCTAAGATCAGGTGTCAGCAGATGCTGGCAAGGATGTGGATAAAGAGGGACACTTCTCCATTGTTGGTAGAATTCCAGGCTGGTACAATCACTCTGGAAATCATTCTGGTGGTTCCTCAGAAAATTGGACATAGTACTACCTGAGGACCTAGCTATATACCACTCCTGGGCATATACCCAGAAGATGCTCCAACATGTAGTAAGGACATATGCTCCACTATGTTCATAGCAGCCATATTTATAATAGATAGAAATTGGAAATACCTCAAATGTCCCACAATAGAAGAATGGATACAGAAAAGGTGGTATATTTACATAATAGGGTACTACTCACCTATTAAAAACAATGAATTTATGAAATTCTTAGGCAAATGGATGGAACTAGATAATATCCAAAGTGAGGTAACCCAATCACAAAAGAACACACATGGTATGTGCTCACTGATACATGGATATTAGCCCAAAATCTCAGCATACCCCAAGACACAATAATGTTAGATTTTGAGCTGGTCTTAAATCCAATCAGAACATGATTGTCTGCAACTATCAGAGAGGTACTCCATGATTTTACCCGAGAGCATATCTTTTCAGGTTGGTTGTTATTGCAGCTTGCAGGGTTCTGAGCTAGATTATATTGATGATTACCTTTTCCCTTTGGTAACATGCATATCACCTTCCAGCATCATGAAAGCTAGTCCAAAGGCACACACTTTCCAGGTCAGTGCCAGCTTGCTTTTTCGGTGTTCTGTGAATCATGTATATCTGGTCTTCAGCAGGAGAGTCTTATCATCCATTTCTGGAAAGGTACCAATAGCATTGGTGATAATCTGTAATGTTTGGGAAGTTTAGAGGACTCACTAGCCAAAAATTCCAAAAGAGACAGCTCATTTTTGGCATTGAGGTTTTCACTTGTCAACCAGTGCTGCTTAGTAGGGGAGTTGTTTCCCTGCTTTAGTGTAATTAACTCTATTTTTTCCACAAAATTAATAGTCCTGCCAGCCACCATGATGCGTGGTGAAGTCAGGGAAAGATACCCACAGACCTGCCTTCTGCTGTATGGCACAGGCAGGCCTTAGACACACAGAGTCCTGCCTACCACCACACACCACACCAGAGGAGGAGGATGACAACCAGAGACCTGCTGACTACCATGACAGATGGTGAAGACAGGGAAGTCACCTAGAGTCCTACAAGTAGTGTGGCTCGTCTATAGCAGGAGCCACTACAATGTATAAGAATGTGGTGGATAGAAAGAGAAGCAGAATAGTTCAAATATTTTGAAGAAAGATGGATCTGGATACTTGAGGGTAGAGAGAAATAGCTTCTTGTGGATAGCCAGTTCTGCCACCTGAGGCCATTGTGAGGGACCAACGCATGCTGCCACAGAGGACCTTGTCTGTCTGGGTTCATGGTTAGGCAGCAACAAGGGTTGGTGTCTATAGTTTATATTACCACTAAAGACCTCACAGACATCCCTGGTCTGGGTAACCAACTGGAACTGTGTAGATATATATGAAATGTGCAGGGTTGGTCCCAGAGTGGCTGTACCACTCTGAAGAGCTGGCTCCACCTCTCTCAGGTTAGAGTACTCTGGAGACTGGGCTGTGGGCCTTGACTGGCCAGCCCAATGGAGCTGGCTCTGGAGGTATGGATGCCAGTGATCCAGTGTAAGGGCATGAAAGCTAGAGAGCTGACCCTGCCTCTTGCTGGTGGTGGCATTGGGTGGCCTAGTTGGAGCAGTAGTGGAGAACTCATCCTGATAGCTGCCACCGAGGTCCAGATACAGGGCTTTGAGTGGGCCCACCCCAAAATCTACATCATCTGTTAACTGTTGGGGCATGTGAAATGGCTGGTCCTGTTGATTTAAAGTCACAGGAGCTCCGGAGGACACAGGGCAACAACAAGAAAACTGGGAGGTGTCCTAGTGAGGATTTAATATTGATCTGGTGTCAAGGAAACCAGAGACCTAGAACCAGTCCAAAAACTCATTGCAATGAACATTTTCAACAGAAGATGTGTGGACAGAGAGTTATGCTGTGGGCCATACTGTGGCATACTACAGCATCCATGATGTGATGTTTCTGTGCAGTGTTTCATTTATTTTGTTTGTGGTTTTTTATTTTTTCAAGGGCAGGGGGAAGATTCAGGACATGAGGAGATGCATGAAACTCACAAAGAATCAATAAAATGTTTCAAAAAGATTTTTTTGCATATGTGTATGTACAGATTTTAGGAAGCTTCTACAGTAATAGGTTTCTATATAATTTTAAAAAGGTATTTAGTATAACTTTATCCCTCCCATAACCCATCCAAATTTAAGCCTTTCTCTTTTAAACTTTCCTTTTAACCCATTATACCACTGTGTTATTATTACTTTCTTCTTCCGTGAAAGCATCTGCCTATGACCTCATACTCATTTCCTGACCTCTGTGGGTATCTGAAGATTCAAAGTAAGTAAAACATGCAATTTTGTTTTTTACAATTTTTCATGTGTTACTGTGGTTCAGTTAACACAATCCATTTCTCCTTTTTATTTCTATTCTACTCCTGCTGTCTCAGGATTTCTGTTGCTGTGATAAAATATCATGACCAAGAGCAAATTGGAGAGAAAGGAGTTTATTTCAGCCTACAGTTTATAGTCCATCATGGAGGGAAAAAAGGTCAGCAACTCAAGTTGTGAGCCAGTGGGAAAGACCCGAAGCAGATACTAGAGAAATAATAAAGAGTTTTATTACGTGGCTTAGGCAGCCTGTCTCTTAAACCAACCATGGCTACTTGCCAGGTTTGGCCCCAATCTCAATGAGCTGAGTCTTCCCACATCAATAACTGATCAAGAAAGGGCCCCATAGGCTTGTCTCCAGACCAATTTGATGAAACATTTTTCTCAGTTGAGATTTCCTTTTCCCAGATGACCCTAGCTGTGTCAAGTTGAGGAATACCAGACTGGATACCTGCTGACCCACCTCTTTTTCTATCCTATTTTCTAACTACTTTTGACCCACTGAACACAATTAGTGTTACTTCCTAGAACACGGACAACGTACCAGTGGCCACATTGTTGAAGAGAATGACTCTGTTTCCCTTAGCAACCATTAACTGCAAATATCTCCTCCAGAAAGTATTGAGCCTCATGAGGATCTGTCACATCCATCATAGAATGTTATCCATAGCTGCTTTGTGTTCACTGCTGTAGTGGAAATAACATATCTGGAAGACAGTGGTGAAACCTAGTCTTAAAATAAATGACAATTAAAATTTAAGGACCTTAGTAACTTTTTAAGAGTTTGAGTTTAGCTACCTACAAAATCAAAGGAGATTCTCAATCCACATACATGGTACTTACAGCAAGTCTCTGTCTTAGCTAGACTGCTGGCCCGAAAACCCGAAGGATCCTGCTGTTTTTTTTTTTTTTTTTTTTAATTTTTCTCCAGTGTTTGTGTCCTAGATGTGTGCAGCTATGCTCAACTCTCACTGGTCCTGGTATAGGCTAGGCTGTGTTGACTCTTTTCCCTTTTGAGAACAACTTTTCACCTGAACCTAATGCATTTAGACTGAGGATGAAGAATCACGCTCCCCTTTTTGAAACACATATCTAATTTTTGTCATTTTAAGTGTTTCAAACTCATTTATAGAATTTTTTTCTGTGGGTTTGTAGGACACTTTAATCTCAGCAGTTTTGAGGGAGGGCATTTGGACAATAGAATTTGAAGTGCTCTTAACTCACAAAGCATTATTTGGGCTTTGTATATTTCATTATTAACAATGTATGTGTTAGTTATACACTTTACTCTAGGTTTCCAGTAAATAAATTATGCTTTTTACTTAATATTCATGTATTTATTCATGTCTTACACAATACAAATTAAGATAATTTCATAAAACACTCTGAAGGAAAATAAGTTATAGCTAAATATTGAATATAAGCCTCACTGAGTGATGAATTATTTCTATTAAGATAAATTTGTCTTGATTGTAAGTACACATCTTTAGTTCTTGCTTAGAATATGTGAATATTTTAAAGGATTTTTTTAAAAGAAGGTTGAAGATAAGTGTTTTGTTATAAAAGTCTTAGTGTGATTTTGTAAGTAAAATTTTGTTACTTTTTTTCTTCTTGAAAATATATTATTATTCATCATTTCTAACTTTCCACCCTTCACACCTTTTCATACATCTCTCCTTTCAATTTATGTTCCACTTTCTTCACTGATTGCTGTTATATGCATGTATATATCTATATATGCATACGTAGTCCTAAAGATATAAATATAAGCTTCTTAGCCTATATAGTACTACTTATGTGCATGTTTTCTGGGCTATTTTGTATTATATAATCAGTTGGTGTGATCATCCCTGGAGAAGACTATTTCTCCAGTTTTTTGAATTCCCTAGTTGCCTGTAGTTCTTTGTGTAGACTTAAGGGCTTTCATTCTTTTTCCTGTCTAGTTTGTCATTCCCAAATAGAAAAAGAGTGTTTTATATGGAAAATGCTGATAATTTGAGCTTAATTTTCTATCTCACTATTTTTTTAATTATATGAATTTGATAGTCTTTCTTCACAAAGTTCTCTTATCCTCGATTTTACTTTCACAATTTCTTTTCATCTTCATATTCAGGTCTCTGTTTAGGCATTGCATTTTCAAAGACACCTCTCCTCATATGCTCCTCTGCCCCATGGGGCCCTGCTCTCTGCCAAGCTCTTTTTCACATCACCATGTTTTCTTTGTCACTGATCTCTGCTATTGTCCCATATTTGTTTTACTATTTGTGTCCCCCTTTCTTACAGTACACTCTTGTGTTACTTAAGCCTTATAGCACCTGGAACTCAGTAGGTTAGGTGCATGAACAACATGTGTTCAATGAAAGAATGAGTGGTTTATTGAGTAGTCCATTTTCTGAGCTATAGTACAGACTATATTTGGCCTGTAAGTCTGTGAAAATAATAACATTTCATTCAAAAAGTACTGTAGTGCACTAGTAATTAATATTATTTCCACAGTCAAAGATATACAGGTTGGTGTCTTTCTGGAGACTTTAAGATTTTTGCTAGAGGAATATTAATGAGATAGTCTTTGCATTTTTCTGATTAGTTTCCATGAGCATTGTAAAATAATCATCTATGAACTCAGTTATTTTACAATCTGTTCTTGGAGTACTTTTCTTTCTAGATAGCTATACCATATAAATTATGCATGATAAGAGACATTACCTAAAGAAATAAGTAACATGGACCTATAAAATCAAGAAATTTAAAGCAGGAAATGCCAGAGTGTTGACATCATACCTGTTTTAAAAATTAGAACATTTTTACGTTCCTCTGGGGGGGCAGGAGTTTGGTTTGCTTTATTTCACACTGGGGGCTAAGTAACTGATATTTTTCACAGGCTTTATTTAATGTCTTATATATGGTAAAATTAAAAATGAAAATTTACATGTGCATCATCTTTCAGAGTGTAAATTATAAACCTGATTGTGAGACCCCCATACCTGTAATCCCAGCATCTGGGACACTGAGGGAAAAAGAATTTTTTAGTTCAAGGCTAGCCTGGTTAAATCAACAGGCAAAAATTAAGCAACTTTCCTAGAGCCTCTAGGGACAGTGTAAACATGAAACTCCCAACGCCAAATTATATCTACATGGACCCAAAAGGAATTCTATGACCTCTGTAATCAGTGCTTGTTTCAAAACTGAGAGATGGACAAGGAGAATATGCTTTGCTCATGAGGTTATCTATATCACATATCTATATCTATATCATCTATATCTATCTATATCTAATCTATATAACTTTTTTGATGCATGTTGCCAAATAGAATAATGTTTAAAATCAAATTAACAAGGTGTTGAAAGTTGCTTAGTATTTTAGCAATGAATTGTATCATTTCATATCTCAATTCTTCCCCAGCTGTTTCCTTAACAGAGGACTGTGATGTGACCTTATGCAGAATGTGATGTTGACGGCAGTCCTGTTGGGATTGCTTCCTCATGGAGTTTTGCAGAATTGTGGGTCAACTTGACATGTGCACTTGTTTTATTCAGTCTCTTCTGCAGGCAGTTAACGGATAAATGTGTAATCTTACTCCTCTCTAAGAGACTACATACTGACATTGTATGGTACAAAAGGGAACAAAAGATTTCTTGCAGGATGTGTTTTTTTTTTTTCATGGTACATTTTCTGAGACATAGTTGCTTTGTTCTGCCCAGATTTGGTTTAAATTCTCCTGTCAGAAATATTCAACACAATGAATATTTCTCTCAAGTGGAAAGAGTCTGAGTATTGCAGAGGTATAAAGTTGATTGTACTATTTCCTCCTTACATCATTTGGAAAGGAGCAGAGTCACATAAAATTTATGTGCCCACTGGGTTCTGATTTTCACTCATAAGAATTACCTTACATTATGGGCTTTGTTGAGTGACATGCTTGCAGATGTTTTCACCATTTTTCCTCACTCTTTTGCAAGCTCAGCAACTACATGTTTGAAATCTAAGCCTGTGTCTCAAATTTGCTTAAGCAGAGGTAGGAGGAGAATAAGCTCTAATCTCTGGATGGAATCCTGCTGGAGAAGTAGATAGTTTAGTGCTGACCAGATGGCCTTTAGTTTATCTTCATATCACCATGGTAACTCCTTATTACAAACTACCTAACACTCGAGTTTCTTCTTCCCCCTTCCTGTCAACTCCTTATAACTTCTTTGAGGCTGGACATCATCTCAGAAGGAGGTTTGGAAACACTAGATGTGAACCTTGTAAGATGTATGGGTGGTCCCTGGAGTGATCAATTTACAGTTTTAGGCTGCTCTGAGTTCAGAGCCAAAACAAACCTAATGAAATAGAGAAGAAAAATCATTGTAGCTCACTTTAGTTCATTTTGTGAACACCAGCAAAAACAGGCTACCTCACAGAGAGGTCTGGTTGGTTTCCTCTGAATATTGCCTTTATCAAGAAAATGGCAAAAAAGCTAAGTTATATTAAATGAGAACTTCAAATTTTAGATTTAAAATCTGTAATTTCTTCCAAATCCATGACATGGTTCATTGACAAAGCAGCCTCATACTTGTGGCCCGTGACTTCAGCACTCATTTCTTAATATAGATAATATCTGCTGTGTTAAAGTTTCAACATCCCCAAGCACAACGGGTTAGCAGCTCATTAGCGTCAGCAGAGATAAAGAATTCCTGCATTTTTGTGCTTACAATAGAATGATTGGCAAAACTAAGGGATTTAAAAGCTATATTTGTCAGTTAGGGCCTTTGTCATGAGAAACAGTGTGGTGTTGCTTTAGGCACTGTTCCCATTAGAGCAGCCACACCTTTGTTATGAGGCACAGGAGCATGCTCAATTCAAGCAGATGCCTCCAAGTAAATAGTACTCAAGGCCTGAAATTGCTGGGGGCTCACAATATCCATTATCAGAAACCCACTGGAAAATCTTCCAAAGACTCCTCCATTCTTAATCTACTTAGCCCTTTTCTTTCAGAAAATACCAATCTATAAAATTTAATAATATACTGTGCGTCTTAAATGGTCCCATGCCAAGAGATGAGCTTAATGAATATCCAAATAATATTAAAAATCACAAGAAAATTGATACCTCCAAACTCTGTCTAGTTAATATTATGGCATACAAATACCATTTAGCTCAAAGAGATTCAATTCCAGCTAATTGTTTTCAAGAATTTATTTCTTTGACAAAATATTTGAAAACATTTACTTTTTTTATACAGACTATCGTTGGAAAATTTGTGTATAGTTCCTTACAATACATTCTTTTGTTTTGATTTATTACTAATAAACTATTAATTTTGTATTATTCTTTATTCACATAATACTGGATTTTCACGACTATTGTACTTAGGATTTTGAAAGATTTGAGAAGTCGAACCTTTTTTAACACACGGAAACGGTTGAATATTTTCCGTAAAAATGTGAAAACGGAGAAAACTCGGCTTTGTAATACTTATTTTGCAACGGTTGAGGAGCTATGTCCTTTAGGACTGACAGGACCATTGCCATCATGAGAGAGAGAACAGGCTTGAAGAATATTTGGCCCTACAGTCATGGCATGAAACATGCAGAACCATACAACTAGGTAATAGAAATTGTGGTGTTAAAGTTTCCTCGTAAGAGGAAAGAGGATGGAGAATTAGATGCTTATGGGACTTTCTAGACATTGCTCCCATCTTCTTAGCAACTATATAGGGTGTGTGGGTGGGGTGGGGAGGGAGGGAGGGAGGAAGGGAGGGAGGGAGGGAGGGAGAGAGAGAGAGAGAGAGAGAGAGAGAGAGAGAGAGAGAGAGAGAGAGAGAGAGAGAGAGAAAGAAACTTCTTAAACTGGAGATCATAGCCTCATGTGATGTTATATAGTCTAATGTGGTGGAATTTGTGAAAATTTGGCAAATATTCAGAGTTTTATATTTGTAACAACCAAAAATTAATCCCAAAATCAAATAAATGAATTCAAGATTTGTTACATAGTGGTATTCACTGCAATCTCAGGTCTGAACACACAAGAATGCCCCCATGAAATGCCATGCAACACTCACAAACGCTACCTCAGTCACCTTAATTAGAAGTCAAGATTACTGTTAGGAATGACAGTTTTTTTCACTGTTGATACACAGTTTTCTTATCTTTCACAAACATAATTGGTGAATTTTGGAAAATAACATCTTAAAACTTTCCTATTATCATCTCTCAGCATGAATACATCAAATATAATATATATTGATTGTACTATATTAGAATTTTTTATTTCAAAAACAGTTGTTTGAGTTTCCTAAAACTTAATGACTTTCTCAATATAATATTTCACATGGCTCTCAAAATACTTCTACCATTTTGTACTGTATGTTTGTGAAAAGTGATGGTCTCAGCATTGATAATTATACAATGAAGTCAAAATGCTAATCAACTCTAAAATGTTTCAAAGATGTTCTATGTTCTATATCCTTCCGTGTCAAATATTCAGCCAGGATTTTGTCGGGGTCTAGCCTCAACACAGCATAGGAGTTCTCAATTGTAAACAGGGATAACTGGAAGGTGTATAGTAAATATACACAGACTGCTTTTTTGGGCACAAGCTGACAGGCAATTTAAGCTTTAGGCTTAAAGTTTCTCTCTCTTCTCTTTCACTCTCTGTTTTCTTTCTCTCTCCTCCCTCACTCCCACCTCAAAGCTGCACACACTCTGCATTCTCCTGTGCGCTCTGTTTTTTCTTAAACTCCCACATTCATATACTCTTCTGTGCATTCCCCTTTTATTCTCGCACATACTCTTCACACACATCTCACACACATTTCACTTTCATCACATGCACTCTCGTTTCACTTATATACACTCTCCATACACACCTCATAATTTTCAAATTTGTTTCAAAGGATAGATTTAAATGGAGCACTTGGCTGTCAGTGAGTCTGGAATTTATGTTACTTCTTCAAGACCCCACTATATCTCCATGCCTTTTTGGACAAACCATATAGAAGAGATAATTATAGACCAAAATACACAAAGTTTTTGCAAGTGTCTTATAGAAATGTCCCTGCTGCAGTAAAAATAAAAGCATAGAACTTTCAGAAAATAAGATATTTAGACAATATGCCCTAACACTTTAATAGGAAGCATGACATGGTTTAAGAATGATGTTATATCTTCAATGTAGAGCATTAAACTATCTCCGGATAAGAATCCCAAGATAGACTTAGTTTCTTGGCACATTTTCTACCTCACATTATTTGAAATCTCAAAAGAAAATAGACAAAAATTCATTAAATTTATAATTTAATATATATTAGTATATATTACATGGCACCAAAACCTCGTCCATTCATTGTCTGTCCTTCCAACATGTGAGTAGAAGAGTGAAATATGAATGATTATGACAGCAAGAGTTCTGTTGGTTTTGTGATGATAGGGTGAGGTTACCTTGGGGACAGATGATATTTGTTGAATTGAGACTATTTTGAAAATTCAACTTCACTTGATAACTTTAGAGACCCTTATCTGGTTATATAAACTCATTTTAGTGTGTGTGTGTGTGTGTGTGTGTGTGTTAATTTCAGTATATTGAACCATACTGAGTTTCTATACCTCATATTGTTTGGTAATTAGTTTAGTTGAGCGAGTCTAAAAATGTGAAAGTAAAGTGTTTATATTATTACTACCTTTTGGATATTTCTTTTATTTATTTATATTTATATTTTTTATCTTGAAACTTCTTTTTCTCTCTCACATATTTGCAAATGTAGGTAAAAGACTTTCTCTAGTGTTGTGACTAATTTTTTAGATTACTCCCCAATTTTTATTTTATTTTTATTCACTTTACATCCCAATCACTATCTCCCATTACAGCCTCCCCCCACATAGTTCCTCCTCCATCCCTTCTTCCCTTTTCTTCTGAGAGAGTGAAAGACCTATGGTTATCCTCCTAAACCAGCACCTCAAGTCTCTGCCAGGCTAGGCACTTCTTCTCCTACCAAAGCCAGACAAGACAGCAGAGTTAGAGGAGTGGGTTTCACAGACAGGCAGCAGCTTTTGGGTGGCCCCACTCCAGTTGTTGTGCGGACACACATGAAGACCAAGGTGCACACCTGCTGTACATGTGCGTGGGGCCTAGGTCCAGCTCGTATATGCTCTTTGGTTATATTACTCCCAAATTTAACAACATAGAAACATTTTTATGACAAATTCTGAAGGTCAGGAATTGCAATATGTCACATAGGGACAGCTTGTTTCTGATTTATGCTGTCTGGTCTCTGCTAAAAGGACCCAAAGTTTTGTAGGAGCTCAGTCATGGAGAACTTTAGTCTTGCTTCTATCCATGTCTGTTTCAGAACTTGAAGTATTTGAGAATTAGGATTCCTTAAGGAGTCCTTTCCATGTGGCATCTTGGCAGGATGATAGCTATAGAATAATTATATTGTCCAGACATGTACGGTTGCAATGACCTCATTGGGTATAGCCTTGGAGATTACAGTTACCTTCACTTATGTCACAGGCTGCTCAGATTTAAAAGGGGGGAGGGACAGAGGCCATCATTTGAATTAACAACCATATATTAAGAAGTGCTAAATCATATTTTATATTATATAATATTTAAATGGTTGTTTATCAGTTACAGAAAGAGAACATGTAAGCAATCATGCAAATGGGCAAAACTGAATAAGCAATTAGAGACATAACCCTAGAAAACTTTGTATATATTATATTTTCTTTGAATGTTCACTTATTCTTTTATTTCTAAACTCTATAGACACATGAAAAAAGGTAATTATAGTGTAAATATTCCATGTGTGTTCATGTAAGTAAAATGTCACTTATTTCTTTTTTTATAGTGACAATTGCATGTATTCTATATATAAAAAATTGTTTACACTGACTTGAGTGCATGCCATTTCTTTCTGGTAGTATCAGCAAGTCCACAGACAGCCCAGAACACTTGTAACCCATTAAGGAAGTTCTCAGCTTCTCAAGTTTCATTTGCTACTTATTCATTTATCCTTGATACCTGACTTTGATTTTTATATTGAAATGATGTGGCTGTTTGACCTTTCCATACAGAGTCCAAATGCTATGGAAAAATAAAGTATGCAGATGGAAAGCAAGAAGTTGTTCCCAGTGTTTTCACCAAAACAAAAGTTCAAACAAAACAGAAGTTGAAAGAAAGACTGGAAGTAATTAACATAATGAAATTACATTTTCATCATGGGCCACTGTGCTCAAGAGAAAGATTTATATATTTTTCAATATTTATCCTTTCAGAGCTGAGTCATATATTCACTGGGTATTGGGAACTGGGCACATATAAGCTACTATAGTACATGAATATTGAATACCAAAACCATTGTTAGGAGAGAATAAATACTGTACATTCACTAGCAGGGTCTATCATGTGGGAAAAGCAAGAAGACATAATAAGATATTATGGGGATAAAGTGTTCTCTAAGGTTTAGAAAGAACTGGATTACAGGCATGTTAGTGGATGACATTATTTTTCTCAAGTGAAAACGACAAGTGGATTTTGTATAGATGACCTACAATCTAAAGATTCAGTAACCACACAGTGATTTATATTTTATATATACAGGAATTTTTCCTTTGAGGGTGTATATGTAGTATCTTTAGCAATATAACATATCAATTGATTTTTGTCTTATTGACTTTAACTATGATAAATCCCTAGATTTTATAATGGCATTTTAAGTTTTTTCTTTAGTAAGAAAATTCATAATTTTGTGTGTGCATGTGTATTTCTCCATTGGTAACATACCATGTGATTTGATTTCTATGTTTCGACATAGCAGGTATTTTTTTCTGCCACTAAAGTCTCTGAACAACATTTAGGACAAATGGGGTGTAGCAGTGCACAATGGGATGACATAGCTATGTGCTGACTCACACTTAGAGTTTTATAAAACTTTGGGATGACATAGCTATGTGCTGACTCATAATTAGAGTTTTATAAAACTTTGTTTGTTCAGGCATTGAATAAAGAGAATTTCTGTCGACTCGGTAACATAAGATAGATTAGACGATAATGAAATATGTGCTTATAAGTAGCATGTGTCAGTTTTTCTTATATTGTCCTATCTTCTTTTCAATCAGCTGAACCATACCAAGCACAAAATTTAGATAACTACAAAAGGAATGACTAAGGAAGTAATTACTAAGGATATTTTTGGTAATGTAGCACTTTGAAAATGGAAATCTTTGGAAAAATAAATGGCTATTAGAAAAGGTCCGAGGAGTTTTGTTTCAGTATGACCAATTTTGATGTGTTAATTCCCAGTTCTCAGGTTCTAACTCTGGCTTCTACGCCTTATATTTTCCTTTAGGGTCTAAGTACACCTTTTCTTCTTTCCAACAACCATTGGATTAGATGTACTACCTTATTTTCTTCTACTAGATCTGGCAGATACCAAGTTGTAGCTTTATACTGGCTCCCTTTTCTCTAGTTCAACATGACAGCTATGATATGGCTAACATTAATTTTTATGCCAGTGGCTGTATTTGGCAATCTAGTGCAATTAATGAAATTGGAAGAAATTCTTAAAGTATGTATTCAGCAACTTTGCGACCCACTTATTTAAAAAGTTTAGATGAATATTCTTTTAAAAATCTTAGTCCAGAACTCACTAGATCCTGTCAAAGCTTACGAATGAACATATTACCCAAAGTCAAAACAAAGAAGCACATTTCAGAAATGTTTTTGTAATATTAATTATAATTGTGAACTCAGAGTTGAGAAGCTAATTGTTTCTTGAAATACTTACAAAGCTGTAATAAGAAATGGACTCAAAGCTATCTTGAATACTCCCATTGTGTTGACATTTTAAAGATTATTTTTTTTATATAGCACTTATTACTCTGAAAATTCATGAATCCCACTAGGAAATTAAGTATATTCATCTAATGAGGATAATGAAGATTATAATCAAAGAACCAAAGACTCTTTTTTCCTCTCTCTTTAAAATGACAAGTTAGAGCTGGAGAGATGCTTTGCTTGGTGTAAAGGTGGTTGCTCCTTGTTAACTTTTCAGCCAACCTATAATGGACCTGAGATCTGAGGACCTGGTACCCTGTCTGCTGGGCTTGGGATCTGAGCACCTGAAAAAAATGGGGACAGACTCCAGTGTGATGCCACAGACAATCTTACATCAGTTCCAGTGTACTTTTATACACAAATGTAACACAGAAAGTAATGATTCAAGGAAGGTTGTTTTAGTTCAGTCAAACATGGTCAGAAAATAATGATTAGGAAAACATGTATGTAAATGCCAATCATCACAGACTAAGTATTAACAGAGCAGACCTGTGCCAGAACTTTCTCAGGATGAATTTATTCAAATTTGCCTGGCATGTACTATAGATTATATTGGTGAAAGCATGAAAACAAGGCAGAAGACCTTAGGCTGATTCAGAACACACTGACTAGATTGGGTTCTACATCTATATTCTGACATTCAACAAGAATAAATATATCTTTTTTCTTCATTTTCTTTTTTTGGGGGGATTGTGGGGTGGGATGTCACAAGGGATTGGGCAGTGGATCTGGAAGGACTTGGAAGTGAGTGTAATTAGGGTATATGATGTAAAATTCCCAAATAATCAATAAAAATATTAAGTTGAAAACAAAAAAAAGAAGCTTGATGATTTTTCTTTTCAGTATAAATCTTGGTTGTTGTAAAGAAACAGATGTTTTTACCTAAAAAAAAATAAATAAAGAAAAATCCTTAGTTGCATTTAAATGACAGTGTTTTTTACATTTATTTATTTATTTACTTATCTATTTATTTATTTATTTATTTATTTATTTATTTAATAGTTGACCACACATGGCTTCAATCTTGGGTCAAATTTCAGAAATGACACACATATATATGGTTTTTCTATTGCTTTAAGTAAAATAATAGTTCTACTGAAAAATAAATTACAGGCTTAACTTAAAAATTTTTTATTAGATATTTTCTTCATTTACATTTCAAATGTTATCCCGAAAGTTTCCTATATCCCCCCTCAACCCCCACCCTGCTCCCCTACCAACCCACTCCCACATCTTGACCCTGGCATTCCCCTGTACTGGGACATAAAGTTTACATGACCAAGGGGCCTTTCTTCCCAATGATGGCCCACTAGGCCATCTTCTGCTAGATATGCAGCTAGAGACACGAGCTCTGGGGGTACTGGTTAGTTTATATTGTTCTTCAACCTATAGGGTTGGAGACCCCTTCAGCTCTTTCGGTAATTTCTCTAGCTTTTCCATTGGGAACCTTGTGTTCCTTCTAATAGCTGATTGTGAGCATCCACTTCTGTGTTTGCCAGGCACTGGCGCAGCCTCACATGAGAGACAGCTATATCAGGGCCCTTTCAGCAATATCTTGCTGGCGGCGTATGCAATAGTGTCTGCGTTTGCTGGCTGATTATGGGATGGATCCCCGGCTGCAGCAGTCACTGGTTGGACCATCCTTTTGTCTCAGCTCCACGGGTGATCTCTGTAACTCCATCAATGTGTGCTTTGTTCCTAATTCTAAGAAGGGGCGAAGTATTCACACTTTGGTCTTCATTTTTCTTGAGTTTCATGTGTTTTGCAAATTGTATCTTGGGTATTCTAAGTTTCTGGGCTAGTATCCACTTATCAGTGAATACATGTTATGTGAGTTCTTTTGTGATTGGGTTACTTCACTCAGGATGATACCCTCCAGGTCCATCCTATTTGCCTAGGAATTTCATATATTCATTGTTTTTAATAGCTGAGTAGTACTCCATTGTGTAAATATACCACAATTTCTGTATCCATTCCTCTGTTGAGGGACATCTGGGTTCTTTCCAGCTTCTGGCTATTATAAATAAGGCTGCTATGAACATAGTGGAGCATGTGTCCTTATTACCAGTTGGAACATCTTCAGGCTTAACTTTCTTGTGTTTGTGTGTGGTTCTACAAAATGACAGAGTAATTAAAGAGCAGCAGATTGCTGATAATATACTTAAAGAGCCATATTTGGGTTATTCATTGTATACTTGTATTATTTTGTATCAAACAATAGCATTTACATGACTCTATTTTTGGATTATGTGATACGTGAAAAATTTGAAGTCTAGTCAGGTTAATGACATTAGCTCTTCACACAAAAGATCATGTTGCTAGTGACAAGTCCAGCATTTGTTTTCATTTCAATTTGTCTCTCTTACCATTCATTGATAGCATTTATGATTTTTACTAGATATTTTTCTTTATTTACATTTCAAATGTTTTCCCCTTTCTTGGTTTCTCCTCCAACCCCCCCTCCCCTCCCCCCTCCCCCTGTTCCCCAACCCACCCACACCTGCTTCCTGGCCCTGGAATTTCCCTACCTTGGGGCATAGAACCTTCATAAGACAAAGGGCCTCTCCTCCCATTGATGACTGACTATGCCATCCTCTGCTACATGTGTAGCTAGAGCCATGAGTCCCACCAGGTGTTTTCTTTGGTTGGTAGTTTAGTCCCAGGGAGCTCTGGAGGGTACTGGTTAGATTTTGAAGGGAGTTAATGAAGATTAGATAAGAATGGTGTAGCCTCCATGATGACACTGATGATTTCATGGTATTTAAGAAGAAGAGGAAGAAGTGTGACTAGACGGCATGCTGGCCTGTCTCACCATGTGATGCTCTCCGTAATATGAAGCCTTTCCCTGTTTGTTGAGCAGCTGCTGCCGTCACACTCACTCCTCCATAAGCATGGATTAATCACACTCACTCCTCCATAAGCAAAGATTAATCACACTCCCTCCATAAGCATGGATTAATCACACTCACTCCTCCATAAGCATGGATTAATCACACTCACTCCTCCATAAGCATGGATTAATCACACTCACTCCCCCATAAGCATGGATTAGTCACACTCACTCCTCCATAAGCATGGATTAATCACACTCACTCCCCCATAAGCATGGATTAATCACACTCACTCCCCCATAAGCATGGATTAATCACACTCACTCCCCCATAAGCATGGATTAATCACACTCACTCCCCCATAAGCATGGATTAATCACACTCACTCCTCCATAAGCATGGATTAATCACACTCACTCCCCCATAAGCATGGATTAATCACACTCACTCCTCCATAAGCATGGATTAATCACACTCACTCCTCCATAAGCATGGATTAAGGAAGGTTTTACTACTTGCATTGATAAATTCTCAGGTATTTTGTCCTACATATGGAAGACAGTTTTAATACTCTGTGTCTTTCAAGATTACCAAATTGAAAACTGGTCCTAGACTCTTCCCTTTTGTATTGCATGTTTCATCTTCCTCTAATGCCTGTCATAGGATCTGATAGGCAGTTTTTGCATATTTGCTTCACCTAAACCTCATTTTCTCCTTTTCCTTGACAGCAGCAGAGCCTATGGTCATGCTTCTTCTCTGATACATTCCTTCTTGGTGTTTTCAAAGTCTTAATTTCTTTCATTTTTCATTCATACAGATTTATTTTTTTTTCTGCTTCTGAGCACAGTAGGCCATTTAGATTTTCCTTTTTAACAGCATGGCTTTCAAATGAGTTCTTTATTCATGTTTGTTTCTGTTTTTGTTTATTGTTGTTGCTATTCTACAGCATCTCATCCCTGTCCTAATATCTTCTCTTTCCCCATTATTCCATATTGCTGACATCCCTGCTTTGTTGGGACCCATCCCCTCCCTAATGACTCAACAAATAAAAAGCAAAATTTCAACTGTTTTTCTTTGTTTTTTTAAAATTTACTTTAATTATAAGTACTTATTATAGCTGCTGATAGTCTTACTGTTTCCTTTCTCTCTATCAGTTTAAACTGTGTTTCATGGGTGAAGAGACTGTCTTGCCCATTGTTGTATTTATTGTGCAGAGCATGATGCATGGTCTCTACATAAACAGTAGGTACCACTTGATGAAACAAATGATGGAAATTGAATGCCATTATGATTATAAACTGTAAAAGTTCAATTACAAGTAACATGTTTATAATGCTAAGACATCCTAGAAGCTACAGTCTTGCTAACTGGGTTATAAAATGACAAGAAATACTAAGAAAAAGCAAAATTTCACAGATAACAATTGCTTTTATCATATTTTTGCAGCGAACATAGGAGTATTAGCTAACTTCTTTAATTTCTGGTTCCATTTTTTTTTTCTGTAATGGTGGATTGATGATTTCCAACACTTAGCTTTTTGTTTAGATTAAAAGAAGTGGCCCATCACATTTTTGGAGATTATCACAGAGTAACTATTCAATTAGTTATGGGTTTGCTCATCTGCTCTGCAGATGAGATACACAACATAAAATCAAAGAGTCTAGGACCAGTTTTCAATTTTTTAAAAGCTGAACATTTCTTTTGAAGTATAATTTTGATTAATTTTTAAACACTTTATATGATTTTTTTTACAAAATTCCCTATTATTAAAATTAGATCCTAATTACAGTTTCTCCTCCTTTCTCAGCTCCAAGTTTCTCTCCATACCCCCCTTTCTCCAGATTCACATCATTTGTCTTTCTCGTTAGGGAAGAACTTGCTTCTAAGAGATAACAAAAATATGACAAAATTAAACATATTATGATGAAACAAAATTTCTCACATCTAAGTTGGACGAGGCAACCCAACAGAAGGAAAAGTGCCCTAAGAGTAGGCACAAAAATCAGAAATGCTCTCATTCACACACTCTGGAATCCCTTAAAATTACTAAACTGAAAGCTATAATCTATGCACAGAGGGCCTGGTATAGATCCAGGTAGGCCTTGTGCTTGCTGCTTTAGTCTCTGTGAATTCATATTAGCCTTGTTTAGTTGATTCAGAAGGCCTTCTTTTCCTGATGTCTTCCATACCCTTTGGTTCTTACATGTTTTTCATTACTCTTCCACAGCCTTTCCTGAGCTCTGGTGGGAGAGATTTAATTGAGACATCCCATTTATAGTTATGTGTTCAATGTCTCATTCTTTGTATAATATCTTTTTAAATTTTTTTATTAGATATTTTCTTAATTTACATTTCAAATGCTATCCTGAAAGTTCCCTATACCCTCCCCCCATCCTGCTCTCCTACCTACCTACTCCCACTTCTTGGCCCTGGCGTTCCCCTGTATTGGGGCATATAAAGTTTGTAATACCAAGGGGCCTCTCTTTCCAATGATGTCCGACTAGGCCATCTTCTGCTTCATATGCATCTAGAGTCATGAGCTCTGGGGGTTCTGGTTAGTTCATATTATTGTTGCTCTTTTAGGGTTACCGACCCCTTCAGTTCTTGGGGTACTTTCTCTAGCTTCTGTATTTGTTCTCATCTGCTATAGGAGGAAAGTTATCTGATGATGGCTGAATAAAGCATTGTTCTGAGTATAGCAGAATATCATAATGAGTCATATTATTGTCTATTATCTATCTATCTATTATCTATCTATCTATCTATCTATCTATATCTATCTATCATCTTCTATCTTCTATCATCTATATATTATTTGTTTTTCATACAGGTAGAATTTGGATTTACCTTAGGCCTATGAGCTATCTAGTTTCAGGTTCATTGCCACTGTGCTGGCTGGTCTTGGGTCAACTTGATATACAAACTGGAGTTTTCTGAAGGGGAGGGAACCCTAATTGTGAAGATATCTTCAGAAGATCCATCTGTAAGGTATTTTCCTAATTAGTTATTGATGAGGGATGGTCTAGCCAATTGTAGGATGGTTCCATCTCTGGACTGTTGGTCCTGGGTTCTACCAGTAAGTCATTGGAACTAATCCAGTAAGTAGCATCCCTCCATGGATTCTTCCTCAGCTCCTGTCTTCAGGTTCCTGTCCTGCTTGAGTTCATGTGTTGACTTCCTTCCTCTGATTATGAATATTGATAGGGATGTATAAGCCAAGTAAATCCTTTCCTCCCCAACTTGTGTTTTGGTCATGGTTTGTTATTGTAGAAATGTAAATTCTAATTAGTACAGTCTCTCAAGCAGTTTTCTGTATGAGTTCTTCTTGTGGAGTGGGCCTTAAGTCAGCATTGGAATCTTGCCCTCCATTTACCAATAGCAACCTTTTATTTTGACAACTGCTTGAATTCTTGGAGATTTCCATGGGACACCTTTGGTCAACAACTCAATTGGATATACCCAGTTCTGGTACTAGAAGCTTCAAATGGTGGCAAGCGATAGCCAATTGGGAATCCATATTCTTTTTTATTTGAAGACTTCATTACCATCATCCTTATATATTTTAGGGAGTTTTCACTACACTATATTTCTATACTATTCATCAAATGCCCCTCATTTCTAATCTTCTCTCACCATATTTTCTTCCTCAACCCCAGCTTGCCTCCCTCTCCTCATTTGATCTATTTCCTCTGGTCCCCATACCTCCTTTCACTTGTAAAATCTCTTTTCAATTTCTAGAGAGATCCATGTGTTGCCCACCCACCTCTCTCCAGACCCTTCCTCTATACTTGACCTCTCTGGAACTATATATAGAACATAGCTTGACTATTATTTATTTAATGGCCAATATTCACATATAAGTGAGTATATACCATATTTACTTTTCTGAGTGTGAGTTACCTAGCTCACGATTATTTATTTCTAGAACTTTTATGATGCCATTTTTTTAACAGATGAGAAATACTTTATGGTATAAATGTTCCCCAATTCCTTTATCTATTATTCTACTGAGGAACATCTAGTTTTTTTTTCTTTCTGCCTATTATGAATAGAGTAATAATGAACAATGAGCAAGTGGTTGGATAGAGTATCCTTTGAGTATATGCCTAAGAGTTGTATATCTGGATCTTGAGGTAGATCAAGTCCCATATTTCTGAGGAACTACTGTATTGATTTCCATAGTGATTGTACAGGTTTATAATCCCATCAGCAATGAAGGAGTGTAACTCTTGCTCCACATTTTTGCAATGTATGAGCTGTCATTTATGTTATTGATATTAGCCATTCTATTCTAAGGTATAAGATGAAATCTCAAAGATTTGATTTTCATATTTTCATTTCTATGATAATTAAGGACACTGAACATTTATTTAAATGTTTCTTAGTCATTTGATATTCTTCTATTGAAATTTCTCTGTTTACATCTGTACCCTAATCTTAATTGGATTCTTTGACTTTTGACATCTTGAGTTCCATATTTATTTCGAATATTAGTTCTCCATAAGATGTGGAGTTTGTGAAGATATATTTTGCATGCTGACACCTTATTTTTCCCCTGAGGACAATGTCCTCTGCCTTACAAATATTTTCCAGTTTCATAAGGTCCCACCTATTAATTGTTGATTAATTATTGCCTGTGCTAATTATGTTCTGTTCAAAAAGTCTTCTCCAGTGCTAATGAGTTCAGTGATATTCCCTGATTTCTTTTCTTTCAGGTTCAGTGTATCTGGTTTTCTGTTGAGGCTTTTGATCCATTTGAAGTTGAGTTTTGTGAGGGTGATATATATGAATTTTTGCATTCTTCAACATGCAGACATGCAGTACAATTAACAGCCTCTGCTGAAGATACTTTCTTCTTTCTCGTTTGCTTTTCTGTGCTTTATAGTGTGGTTACCATTTATGGCTAATATTCATTTATAAGTCAATATATATACCATACATGTCTTTTGGGTCTGGGTTACCTCACTCAGGATGATATTTTCTAGTTCTATCCATTTGCCAGAATTCATTATGACCGTGTTTTTAATAGGTGAGTAGTATTCCATTGTGAAATTTTCTTTATTTATTTTTTATTTGTGGGAGATCTGGGTGGTTTCAAGTTTCTGCATATTATAAATAAAAATGTTGTCAACATAGCTGGGCAAGTGTCCTTGTGGGATGGTGGAGCATCTTTTGGGTATATACCCTGAGAGCAGTATATCAGGGTCTTGAGATAGAACTACTCTCAATTTACTAAGAAACTGCCACATTGATTTCCAGAGTGGTTGTACAAGTTAGCACTCCCACCAGCAATGGAGGAGTGTTCCCCTTGCTCCATGTCTTGACAGCATGTGCTGTCACTTGCATTTTTGATCTTAGCTATTCTGATTGGTATAAGATAGAATCTCATAGTAGTTTTGATTTAACAAGGAGGAACCAAGGGAAGATGCTTGAATCTTACATAGAATGGGAAATAAAATAGATATTGGAGGTAGATGAAAGGAGGAAACTGTATAGGAGAGAGAATAGGAAAGGGAAATTAGCAGGAGGATTTGGTGTAAGGAGAGCTAGGTAGAGATGTACCAGAGACCTGGGATGGGTTGAGAAAGGCCCAAGTGTATAGGAGTTATTCTAGCTAAAACTCTTAGCAGTATGGGTATGGAGCCTGAAGTGGTCACCCCATGTAGCCAGGCAGTCCTCTAAATTGAGGGATAAAGACACCAACCTACCCACAAACCTTCAACCCAAATGTCTACAAGTTGTGCAGATACAAAGATGAACCAGAGTCTGATGGCATGGCCAACCAGGCGATGGGGAGAGGCACTGTGTCAGTGGGATCCTGGAAGTAGGGGGATTGTGATTGGAATGTAAATGACTAAATAAATTAATGAAGAAAAAGATAAGTAAAAAAATAAAAATAGCTTAATTTAAAAAATTTTTAATAAGTAAGGCTCAAAAACACTTTAAAGTCACTAATGATTCACTGTCTAAATAAATACTTAATTTTGATAATATAAATTTCTGGATATATTAAAAAAAACCAAAAAACAAACAAGTAACAACAACAACAAGAACAACAAACATGAGTCCATAGGTGTTGAGATTTATGTCTGATTATTCAGCTTGGTTATATTTATGAATGTGTCTGTTTTTATACTTATACCATACTTTAAAAAACATTATTATTATAGCTTGGTAGTATTTAATGGTTTCAATATGCTTGGACCAGGGAGTGGCAGTATTGGGAGGTGTAGTCTTATTGGAGTAGTTATGGTTTTGTTGGAGGAAGTGTGTCACTGTGGGGGTGGGCTTTGAGACCCTCCTCCTAACTGCCTTGAAAACAGTCTTCTGGCTGCAGTTGGCTCAAGATACAGTATCCTCAGTTCCTTTTCCAGCATCATGTCTGCCTGGATACTGCCATGCTTACTGCCAAGATGATAATGAACTGGAACTTTGATACTGTAAGCCATCCCAAATTAAATGTTGTTCTAATATAAGAGTTGCTTTGGTCATGGTGTCTCTTCATAACAATAAAACCTTAATTAAGATAGAAGTTGCTATCAGATACTGGGGTATTGCTATGATAGGCCTGACCATGTCTTTGTTTGGAGGAATGTGGATTTGGGGACTTTTGATTTGAGAAGTAGTGTAATGCTTTGTGTGGGTCTTAATGACCCTTCCTAGCAGGAGTAAGAAAGACATTAGTGTTGAGGGTGATTTCAACAGTGCAGTTGCTCTAGAAGAGTCACAGGAGAATTTTAGTATGTTGTCTAGATCGTCCTTATGATGTTTTGGTGATGAGTGTAGCCTTATTTTGCCATTTTCTGAAGAGTCTTCCTGAGGCTAAGTGAAAAGATTCATCAAATTAACTGCATTGACAAAGGAAATCTCAAATCAACCAAGTTTAGACTCTGTTCTGTGGTAAACTCTAATGAAGAGTGTTTTGATCAAACATAACAAGGTTAGAAAGGAAAAATAAAAAATGTATGGTTCAAGTAATAAAGGAGCACCAGGAAGTTGAATGGAGCTAAACCCTATATTCAACAATATTAAATGGAATTAAAAGAGTGATGCCCCCTGAACCAGATCCACCCAGCTAAGCTTACTGTTTGTGTCTGTACTTGAACAAGGGGTAGTTATAACATGTTAAGAATTATTACCTAGTTATTGTTTTCATTTGGACTTATAATCAGAAATTAACTATAATCCAGAAACGAGGAGAAACCTGTATTCAAGATCTTTAACCATAGTAACCATGAAAAGCTTAGATCCAGGCATGGTGGTACACATCTTTAATCCCAGGAAACAGAAGCAAACAGATATCTGAATTCAAGGCCAGCCTATGACAGAGCAAGTTCCAAATAGAGGAAAGCTTAGATCTAGGCATGGTGGTACAAGCCTTCAATCCCAGGAAACAGAAGCAAACAGATATCAAGGCCAGCCTATGACAGAGCAAGTTCCAAATAGAGGAAAGCTTAGATCCAGGCATGGTGGTACAAGCCTTCAATCCCAGAACTCAAGAGCCAGCCCTGCAGACCTCAGAGTTCAAGGTCAACTACAGAGAAAGTTCTAGGACAGCCAAGCATATTCAAACCACCACATTGTAAAACTTGAAACTAGGATGTAGAGACCTATAGTAGTTATTTTATGCTTCATATTGTTTAGCTATCCTGGATTTTTCTTTTTCAATAGGAAGCTGAGAATTGCCCTTTCAAGATCTGTTAGGAATTGTGTTGGAATTTTGATGGTCATTGTATTTAATCTATAGATTTATTCTGGCAGTATGGGTATTTTGAATATGTCAATCCTATTGATCCATGAACATGGGGTGTTTTTCATCTTCTAATATCTTCTTCAAATTCTGTCTTATAAGACTTGAAGTTTTTAATATACAAGTCTTTCATTTACTAGGTTAGAGTTACCCAAAGATATTTCATGTTATTTGAGGGTATTGTGGAAGATGTTTCCCTCATTCTTTCTCAGTTCATTTGTCCCATGTATATAAAAAGACTACTAATTTTTGTGAGTTCATTTTGAATTTAGATAATTTGCTGAAAGCATTTATCAGATGTATTTTTCTGGTGAAATTTTTGTGGTCATATATATTATATTGTGTGTACATGTATATATAATATACATAATATACGATTATACCATCCGTAAATGAAGATAAGTTGACTTCTTTCTTTCAAATTTGTTTTCCCTTGATCTCCTTCAGTTTCAAGTACTATATTAAGTAGGCCTGGAGAGAGTGGACAACTTTGTCCTGTTTGCAGTTTTAGTGGAATTGCTTTGAGTTTCTTTCCATTTAAGTTGATATTGGCTATGTGCTTGCTGTAAATTGCCCTTATTTTGTTTAGGTATGTCTGTTGTATTCCTAATACTGACAGGACTTTCATCATGAAGTAGTGTTGGATTTTGTCAAAGGCTTTTTCTGTATCTAATGAGATGACTCTTTTTGTTGTTTTTCTTTCAGTCTGTTTACATATGACATTTTTTTCTATGTTCATGTAGAAAACCATCCCTACATCTTTGGGATGTAGACTACTTGGTCATGTTGGATGATCTCTTTAATTTGTTCTTGGTTCCAGTTTGTAAGAATTTTATTGAGTACTTTTGCATCTATGCTTATAAGAGAAATAGGTCTGTGATTATCTTTCTTTGTTAAGTCTTTCTATGGTTTGAGTATCAGGGTAACTGTGTCCTCATAAAATGAATTTGACAATGTTCCTTCTGTTTAGATTTTGTGGAATAATTTGAGGAGTATTTCCGTTCACTCTTCTTTGGAAGTCTGGTGGAATGCTTTGCTAAGTCCATCTGGCTCTGGGATGTTTTGGTTGGGAGACTTTTAATTACTTTTTATTTCCCTAGAGGTTATACATTACTTAAATTGCTTATCACATCTTGATTTAACTGGACAGTTGTACCTATAAAGAATATTCTTTATCTTTTTTAGATTTCCCAAGTTGGTGAAATACAGGTTTTTATTTCCTTAAGATTCTATGGCTTTCCTCATTGTTTATTGTTATCCTCCTCTTTTTTTTTCTTATTTTGGATATTTTTAATTTGTATATATTATAATTTGGACATTTCTCCCTGAGTTTTAGTTATTTTGGATAAGGGTTTTTTTTTTTTTTTTTTATTGTGTTGATTTTCTCAAAGAATCAACTCTTTGTTTTATTGATTTCTTGAATTGTTCTCTTTGCTTTTAACTGGTGGATCTTAGTCCTGAGTTTGGCTATTTCCTTCCATCTACCCATTTTGGGTGTGTCTAGTTCTTATTGTTCTAGAGGTTTCAGGTATGCTGTTAATTTTATAGTATGAGATCTCTCCATTTTTTTTAAAAAATATATGCACTTAGCACCATGAACCTGCATTTAGAACCCCTTTTAATGTGTCCATAAATTTGGGTGTGCTGTGTGTTCATTTTCATTGCAGTCTAGACAGTGTTTAATTTCTTCTATTATTTCTGTCTTGATTTTACTTTTCATTCAGAAGAGAGTTATTTGGTTTTCACGAGTTTATAAACTTTCTGTTATTGTTGCCACTGACTTTTAATCTCTAGTGTATAATAATTTTGAATCAGAAGTATTATATATAATTATATGCCTTATATTATGAAGGCAACAATTATCCATTCTCTTATGAAAACCAATGTGCTGGTGAGATGAAGTTTTATACTGAGCTAATTGTACAAATGTTCTTTAGAAAAACATTTAAACTTTAAAAGTTAACGTTGGAATTGTTTAATGTAGCACTTTTTTTCCATTTAACTAAATGTCATAGTTGCTTTTTGGTGTGGTGTTAAAATATTCTGACAAAAGAAACTTAAGAGAGAAAGAATTTGCTTTGTTATAGTTCAAGTTTGTAGTCCATTATGCTGGAGAACTCAGGGTGGCAGCAGGAGTTTAAAGCAACTGATCACGTGATCTACAATCAGAAAGCAGAGAGCCATCAATGGTACTGCTGGTCAGTGTTCTTTCTCCACTAATATCATTCATAATTCCAGCCAGAGAATGAAGCACTCACAGTGAATTAGACTTTTCACTTCAAAAAACGCCATCAAGTTGATCCACCACAGGTATGCCTAGAGGCTCACCTGAAAGCTGATTCTATATTTTGTCAAGTTACAAGTAATACCATCACATCAATTTCACTATTACTTACTGTTGAAAGTGAACATTTTGGATCGTACTTCTTTTGTTTTTATTTAACCAATACGTTTTCTTCTTTACACTTATTTATTTCCTCTACCCTCCCTCTTCACTGAGAAGGGGAAGGCCCCCTTGTGTGTACTAACTCACCCTGGCACCTCAAGTCATCATTGCAGGACTAGACATACCCTCTCCCACTGAGTCTATGCCTCCTGGTACATATGTAGCAGAGGACTTCCTTGTCTTCCATCAGTGGGAGTGGAGGAGCTTGATCCCGTAGAGGCTTGATGCCCCAGAGAAGGGGGATGCTAGAGGGTTGAGGCAGGAATGGATGGGTAGGTGGGGGAGCACCCTCTTAGAGGCAAATCAAATGGGAGGGGATATGGAGAGGGAGTGTTTGTGGAGGGGATACTGGGAAGGGGGATAACATTTGAAATGTAAATAAATAAAATGATTATTAATAATAAAAATATTTTGGTATTATATCCAGAATAATTGATTACAGTGTTAGAATATCTTTCCAAGAGCTATGGTTTCATTTTTAAAGCTTAAGTGATGATGAGGAAAGCTGCTTTACTTAGATAAGTGGGCCGTCATGAAATGGAAACTGGAGTTTGATTTTGGAAAGAATTTCTTTTGAATTCACTTTTGCCAAATAATAAATACTTAAAAGCCTAATATAACTAATTAATATTTTCTTGGTCAAAATCTCCATGATACACCATGTTATCTGAGGAAGTTATCCTGAAATTTCTTCCTCTACTTCTATTAATACAGTTGCTGAACCTACTTGGAATTCATAATTTGTTTCAGATCAATCTTGGAAATGTATAAGCAAACTATAAAACATCTAATTTTGTTGTTTTAAACTTTTCAGGGGCATGCACATTGTCCCCAAATGCCTGACTCTTTGACTATTAATCAGTTTCATTCACAGAAAAGTGAAGCATTACAAGTAGCTTTGGAGTCTTTCTCTTTGCATTTTAGATTTATTTCATTAGCATCTTTATGCACAGCAGTCATTTGTTTTATTGTTTTTCATGCTTAAATGGAAACATTTTTGTTGGAAATGAATTTTAAAAAATGATTAGGTCAATAATCTATGTGAAATGAACTATCTCGGTGTTTATCTTCATAGAGAAGTCACTCTTGAGTTATGTTTCTCATTTGTAATGATAGATAATATAGCTCAAGGATACATCACAAATTCTCTGAAAATGTACCCTGTCTGTATAAACACATTTACCTATATGAAAAAAATGAGGTATTTTTTTATAAATATTTGAAAGTCAATATAGTCTAGACACAATATAGTTAGAGATGGTCAAATTGTGATTTATGTCCCACCCAAAATATGATTCAGTCAGCCAGAGTGATTTAACTTAGTAAATTCCTTCTCTGCTTACGAGTCTAATCAGTATTTATTAGTACACCAGGTAATAGTTTGGGTTGAAGATGACCTCTGTCAGCAGGTATCCTAGAAGCAAATACTTCAGATCTATGATATCAAGAGGAAGTGGTTATATTTCAGTGTCATCTCTTAGAAAGCTTCTTTTTACTGACACTTCTCAAAAGCACTTGAATACCATCAACGCCTCATGCCACCTGGCTGAGGCAATTACAAGCTTAGTTTTTTAGAGACACTTTGCTTCATGATAAATTAATATGACTCAGTCTCTGCTATGCATCCAAAGTGAGTACTACGGAATAGACCTAGTGATTTGTTAGAGCATTCCAGCCATGGAGTATTAAAACTTTCCAGCTTTTCCTAGGAATACATTCACTACAAATTTCTAAGGTAAAACATACCACTTTCAAAATTTCCAATAAATCTGCACAATGGATGAGAAAATAAGGCCTATATTATTTAATTGGGTCATTAGTTCTGTTATCCTAAGTCAGTTATCTTAGAATCATCTTATATCCAACATAATAGAAGTATTGAAGTATTCAGTAAGTCCAACAAAACTTAAATGCATATGAAAACTGCAATACTTATTACCAAGACATGATTATCTCAATGTAGTTTTTTTTAATTAAGATTTATATTATTGTCATTTATGACTTAAGGTCAGGAAGCAGAGTATGTAGCTGAAAAGGTGATGCAACCTGAGTTTACATTTTAAGGTCTAAGGGTAACTAGTAAGTAAATAAACTATATCAAATACTTCTATTGTCTGCTTGAAACATTAGCAGAGTTATATCATATTTTTAAAAATAATGAAGCTATGGCATTTGAAGATTTTAGTATTATAGTAGATGAAACAGCAGTGGTTCCTGAAGCCAGAGATTCATTGGATTTAAATGAAGAGAGAAAATGGTTTTGCTGGCTTACTAGATGTATCAAAATTCTTAGAAGTACTTATATTTCCATTTGACTGTAGTATGGCTAACACATCTTCTTGTCTACAGGCATCATTCCGGGAGATCATTGGAATGCACTGCTCTCATATAATTCCCAAAGAAACCAGTAAGGTTTTCAGTTTTGATTGGCACATAAAACTAAACTAGGCTTTCAGCTATAGTACGTAGACTATTGTCTACTATTTAATTTTATGGCTCAGAAAATCTAATAGAAGACACACACACACACACACACACACACACACACACACATACCTACAAACACACACATGTGTATATGTGCTACAACAAAAAGGGACAGTTATAAGAATATCTGGGGACTTTAGAAATATTATAGTGGTCTTGATGAAAGTACAACTATTTACTCTTTTCTTTTCTTTTCTTTTTCTATTAGATATTTTCTTTATTTATATTTCAAATGTTATCCCCTTTCCTGGTTTTCCTTCTGAAAACCCCTATCCCCTCTGCCCTCCATCTGCTTACTAACTCAACAACTCTTACTTTCTGGCCCTGGCATTCCCCTATAATGAGATGTAAAACCTTCACAGGACCAAGGGCCTCTCCTCCCATATTTGAATTACTATGCCATCCTCTGCTACATATGTAGTTAGAGCTATGACTTCCACAATGTGTTTTCTTTGGTTGGTAGTTTAGTCCCTGGGAGCTCTGGGGGTACCGGTTATTTCATATTGTTGTTCCTCCTATAGGGCTGCAAACCCCTTCAGTTTCTTGGGTACTTTCTCTAGCTCCTTCATTGGGGACCCTGTGTTCAGTCCAGTGGATGGCTGTGAGCATTCACTTCTGTATTTTTCAGGCACTGGCAGGGCCTCTCAGGAGACAGCTATATCAGGCTCCTGTCAGCAAGCACTTGTTGGCATCCACAATAGTGCCTGAGTTTGGTGGTTGTATATGGGATGGATCCCCAGGTGGGGCAGTCTCTATATGGTCATTCCTTGAGTCTCTGCTCCATACTTTGTCTCTGTAACTCCTTCCATGGGTATTCTGTTCCCCATTCTAAGTAGGAACAAAATATTCACACTTTGGTCTTCCTTCTACTGAGTACATGTGATTTTCGAATTGTATCTTGGGTATTCTGAGCTTTTGGGCTAATATCCACTTATCAGTGAGTGCATATCATGTGAGTTCTTCTGTGACTGGGTTACCTCACTCAGGATGATATCCTCTGAATCCATCCATTTGCCTAAGAATTTCACAAATTCATTGTTTTTAATAGCTGTGTAGTAATCCATTGTGTAAATGTACCATATTTTATGAATCCATTCCACTGTTGATGAACATCTGAGTTCTTTTTAGCTTCTGGCTACTATAAATATGGCCGCTATGAACATAGTGGAGCATCTGCCCTTTTTACATGTTGGAGCATCTTCTGGAGTGGTATTACTAGATCCTCTAGTAGTACTTTGTCCAATTTTCTGAGGCACCACCAAACTTATTTCCAAAATATTTGTATTAGCTTGCAATTCCACCAGCAATGGAGGAGTATTATTTTTTCTCTACATCCTTAATAGCATCTGCTGTCACCTGAGTTCTTGGACTTAGCCATTCTGACTGGTGTGAGGTGGAATCTCAGGATTATTTTGATTTCCATTTCCCTGATGACTAATGATGTTGAACAGTTTTTTTAGGCACTTCTCAGCTATTTGGTATTCCTCAGTTGAGAATTCTTTATTTAGCTCTGTAACCCATTTTTTTAAAAGGAATATTTGGTTCTCTGGAGTCTAACTTCTTGAGTTCTTTGTATATATGGGATATTTATCCTCTATCAGATTTAGGATAGATATACATCTTTCCCAGTCTGTTGGTTGCCTTTTTGTCTTATCGACAGTGTCCTTTGCCTTACAGAAGCTTTGCAATTTCATGAGGTCCCATTTTTCAAGCCTTGATCTTACAGCACAAGCCATTGGTGTTCTGTTCAGGAATCTTCGCCCTATGCCCATATGTTTAAGATTCTTCCCTACTTACTTGTCTATAAGTTTCAGTGTCTCTAGGTTTTTTTGGAGGTTCTTGATCCACTTGGACTTGAGCTTTGTAAAAGGAGATTAGAATGGATTGATTCAAATTCTTCTTTATGCTAACCTCCAATTGAGCCAGCACCATTTATTGAAAATGCTGTCTTTTTTTTTTTTCTACTGGATGGTTTTAGCTCCTTTGTCAAAGATCAAGTGACTATAGGTGTGTGGGTTCATTTCTGGGTCTTCAATGATATTCCATTGATCTACCTGTCTGTTACTGTACCAGTACCATGCAGTTTTTACCACAATTGCTCTGTATTATAGCTTAATGTCAGGGATGGTGAGTCTACCAGAAGTTCTTTCATTGTTGAAAATAGTTTTTGCTATCCTAGATTTTTGTTATTCCAGATGAATTTTCAAATTGCCCTTTCTAACTCAGTGAAGAATTGAGTTGGAATTTTGATGGGGTTTCCATTGAATTTGTAGATTGCTTTTAGCAAGATGGCCATTTTTACTATATTAATACTGCCAATGTATGAGCATGGGTGATCTTTCCATCTTCTGAGATCTTGTTCAAATTCTTTCTTCAGAGACTTAAAGTTCTTATACAGATCTTTCACTTCCTTAGTTAGAGTCATACCAAGGTACTTTATATTATTTGTGACTATTGTGAAAGGTGCTGTTTCCCTAATTTCTTTCTCAGCCTGTTTATCTTTTGTGTAGAGTAAGGACACTGATTTGATTGAGTTAATTTTATATCCAGCTATTTCTCTGGAGTTGTTTATCAGACTGAGGAGTTGTCTGGTGGAAATTTTGGGATCACTTATGTATACTATCATATCATCTGCTAATAGTGTTATTTTGACTTCTTCCTTTCCAATTTTTACCCCCTTCACCTCCTTTTGTTGTCCAATTGCTTTGGCTAGGACTTCAAGTATTATATTGAGTAGGTAAGGAGAGAGTGAACAGTGGTATTGCCTCAAGTTTATCTCCATTTTGTTTGCTGTTGGCTATTGGTTTTCTGTATATTGCTTTTACTATATATGGGCCTTGAATTCCTAATCTTTCCAAGATTTTTATCCTGAATGGGTATTTGATTTTGTCAAATATATTCTCAGCCTCTAATGAGATGATCATGTTTTTTCTTTTAGTTTGTTTATATAGTGGATTATGTTGATGGATTTCTGTATGTTGAACCATCCCTCCATCCCTAGGATAAAACCTACTTGATCATGATGAATGATTGTTTGAATGTGTTCTTGGATTTGATTTGCAAGAATTTTATTGAGTATATTTGCATCGATATTCATAAGGTAAGTTGGTTTGAAGTTCTCTTTCTTTGTCGGGTTTTTGTGTGGTTTAGGTATCATAATAATTGTGGCTTCATAGAATGAAATGGGTAGAGTACCTTCTGTTTGTATTTTGTGGAATAGTTTGAGGAGTATTTGTATTTTATCTTTTTTGAAGGTCTGATAGAACTCTCCACTAAACCGATCTGGTCCTGTGCTTTTTTTGGTTGGGATACAATTAATGACTGTTTTTATATCTTTAGAGAATATGTGACTGTTTACATCATTAATCTGATCCTGATTTGACTTTAGTACTTGATATCTGTCTAGAATATGGTTCATTTCTTCCAGGTTTTCCGGTTTTGTTGAATGTAGGCTTTTGTAGTAGGATCTGCTGATCATTTTGGAATTCTTCAGATTCTAATGACTCCCTTTTCATTTCTCATTTTGTTAATTAGGATACTGTCCCTGTGCCCTATATTTAGTCTGACTAAGGCTTTATCTATTTTGTGGATTTTCTCAAAGAGCTAGCTCCTGGTTTTGTTGATTCTTTGTATAGTTCTTTTTGTTTCCACTTGGTTTATTTCAGTCCTGAGTTTGATTATGTCCTGCCATATACTCCTCTTGGGTGAATTTGCTTCTTTTTGTTCTAGAGCTTTTAGGTGTGCTGTCAAGCTGCTAGTGTATGTTCTCTCCAGTTTCTTTTTGGAAGCAATCAGAAGTATGAGTTTTCCTCTTAGGAATGCTTTCATTATGTCCCATAAGTTTTAGTATGCTGTGGCTTCATTATCATGAAACTCTAAAAAGTCTTTAGCTTCTTTATATCTTCCTTGACCAAATTATCATTAAGTAGACTATTGTTCAGTTTCAATGTCTATGTGGGCTTTCTACTATTTATGTTGTTATTGATGATCAGCCTTAGTCCATGGTGATCTGATAGGATGAATGGGATTATTTCAAACATGTTGTATCAGTTGAGGCCTGTGTTGTGAATGGCTATATGTTCACTATTGGAGATGATACCATGAGTTGCTGAGAAGTCTCTCTCTCTCTCTCTCTTTTTTATTAGATATTTTCTTAATTTACATTTCAAATGCTATCCCAAAAGTTTCCTATAACCCTCTCCCTACTCCCCCACCCACCCACTCCCATTTCTTGGCCCTAGCATTCCCCTGTATTGGGGCATATACAGTTTGCAATACCAAGGGGCTTCTCTTCCCAATGATGGCCAAGTAGGCCATCTTCTGCTACATATGCAGCTAGAGACATGAGCAATGGGGGTTCTGGTTAGTTCATATTGTTGTTCCTCTTATAGGGTTGCAGATCCCTTCAGCTCCTTGGGTACTTTCTCTAGCTTCTCCATTGTGTTCCATCCTATAGATGATTGTGAGCAACCACTTCTGTATTTGCCAGTCACTGGCATAGCCTCATATGAGACAGCTATATCAGGGTCCCTTCAGCAAACTCTTGCTGGCATATGCAATAGTGTCTGGGTTTGGCGGCTGATTATGAGATGGATCCCCAGGTGGGGTAGTTGGTGCGAAGAAGTCTTATCCTATCCTTTAGTTTTAGGATAAAATATTCTATGGATATCAGCTAAATCCATTTGTTTCATAACTTCTGTTAGTTTCACTGTGTCTCTGTTTAGTTTCTGTTTGCATGATCTGGCCATTGATGAGGGTGGAGTATTGGAGTCTACCACTATTATCGTGTGCGGTGCAATATGTTCTTTGAGCTTTAGTAAAGTTTCTCTTATGAATGTGGGTGCTTTTTCATTTGGAACATATATGTTCAGAATTGAGAGTTAATCTTGGTAGATTTTACCTTTGATGAGTATGAAGTGTTACTCCTTGTCTTTTTTGATAACTTTAGGTTGAAAGTTGATTTTATGTGATATTAGAACAGCTATTCCAGCTTGTTTCTTGGGACCATTTGCTTGGAACATTGCTTTCCAGCCTGTTACTCTCAGGTAGTATCTGTATTTGTCACTGAGGTGGGTTTCCTGTATGCAGCAAAATGTTGGGTCCTGTTTATATAACCATCCTGTAAATCTATGTCTTTTTATTGGGGAATTGAGTCCATTGATATCAAGAGATATTAAGGAAAATCCATTGTTGCTTCCTTTTATTTTTCCTGTTAGAGTTTGTATTCTGTTTTTGTGGCTATCTTCTTTTAGGTTTGTAGAAAGATTACTTTCTTGCATTTTCTAGGGCATAGTTTTTCTCCTTATGTTGAAGTTTTCCCTTTATTATCTTTTGAAGGGCTGGATTCGCTGAAAACTATTGTGTAAATTTGGTTTTGTCATGGAATATCTTGGTTTCTCTGTCTATGGTAATTGAGAGTTTTGCTGGGTATAGTAGCCTGGGATGGCATTTTTGTTCTCCTATGGTCTCTATGACATCTGTGCAAAATATTCTGGCTTTCATAGTCTCTTGTGAGAAGTCTGGTATAATTCTAATAGGTCTGCCTTTATATGTTACTTGACCTTTTCCCCTTGCTGTATTTAATATTTTTCTTTGTTTTTGCAGGTGGTGATTTAATTTTTATGTGACAAAAGAAATTTCTTTTCTGGTTCAAATTATTTGCAGTTCTGTAGGCTTCTTGTATGTTCATGGGCATCTCTTTCTTTAGCTTAGATGTTTTCTTCTATATTTTTTTGAAGATATTTACTGGCCCTTTAAGTTGGAAATCTTCCTTCTTATCTATATCTATTATCCTTAGGTTTGGTCTTCTCATTGTGTCCTGGACTTCCTGAGCGTTTTTGGTTAGGATATTTTTGCATTTTGCTTTTTCTTTGATTGTTGTGTCCATGTTTTTTATGTAACCCTCTGTACCTGAGATTCTCTCTTCCATCTCTTGTATGCTGTTGGTGATGCTTTCATCTATGGTTTCTGATTCCTTTCCTAGGTTTTCTATCTCCAGAGTTGTCTCCCTCTGTGATTTTTTTTAATTGTTTCTATTTCCATTTTTAGATCCTGGATGGTTTTGTTCAATTCCATCACCTCTTTGGTTGTGTTTTCCTGTAGTTCTTTAAGGGATTTCCTCTTTTCGTGCTTCTACCTGTTTACCTGTGTTTTTCTTTATTTCTTTAAGGGAGTTACATATGTCCTTCTTAAAGTCCTCTATTAGCATCATGAGATATGATTTTGAATGGAAATCTTGCTTTTCTGATATGTTGGGTTATCTAGGATTTGCTGTGTTGGACATACTTGATTCTGATGATGCCAAGTTGTCTTGGTTTCTTTTGGTATGTTTCCTGCACTTGCTTTTTGCCTTCTGGTAATCTCTGGTGTTAGATGTTCTTGCTGTTTCTGGCTGGATCTTGTTCCTCCTGTGAGTCTGTAAGCCTGTGTCAGCACTCCTTGGAGACCAGCTCTCTCCTGGCAAGAGCAGTGCACAGAGGACTGTGGAACAGCCCCACCTCCTGGGTGCAGATATAGGCCCATAGGTCCCTTTCCCAGCTGCTCTGCCTTCTGTGGCCTGTGTACTCATGAGTGATCCTGTCTTAAAGAGTTACTGGAGAGAAAATGGCAATCTCCCCTTAGACCCAGTGTCAGAGCACTCCCTTTATTTATTCTTGTTATATGAACCCAAGCTTAACATCTTATGGTATAAATGACCTTGTACCCCTGACCTAAAAGATAATATTTTACTTTTTCATCACTGTACCCTTTCCTTCAAGCCCATGACATTATAAGTTGGAGATTGTACACTAAATGTACCATTGTACCATTCTAACCTACTTAGAGATGGTCCTGAGGAATAAAGTATAAAGAAAATTCTTTCTATAAAGTAGAAGTTCACATCTGTCTGGAATTTTTGTTATTGCCAGTAGTGAAGTTTTTGCCAAATGATCAGGGACTTGTTGATTAGAAGTTCTCAGGAAGAGATGTGTGTGATGAACTGTTTAGAATGACAACTGAATGTAGATTTTTGTATTTCAAGATCATGAGGATCTACTGTATAGGAGACCATAAAAGAAGAGTTTGATACCACCAACTTGTTTGTAGATTTCACTCAGTTTTTTTCTGTATATCACATTTACTCAGAAAGTGTACATACACACATACACACACGCACACCACATGTTGTTCCAGAGAGTCAGGAATTCAAAGACTCAACAATATAAAATTCTACCCATTAAATCTGACTTTGCTCCTGTCACTGGTGAGTGATTTGCTTTCCAAAAGAAAAAAAAACAAAAACATGGAGCTATAGTGATGACACTATTGTCCAGTGACACCAATTATATTACCTATAATTTTCCTAAAATTTGCTTTGTATTTGGATTTAATTTTGATGCACAATACTTTTGCCATTGACAACATTGTTACCTTACTTAAAATATTTGTATCTGCATATATGTGTTTCAGTGTGATGTTTGAGTCTGATATATACACCTATCTTCATAGGCATGCACTCAGCATACATTGACTTTAATAAAGTAATTACTATATTTTGATCTTTATTCTCAAAAGAAATTGAGTGGTCTTTCTAAGAAAGAGAGAATAACCAATTGAGAATCTAAAAGTATTTCTCAGAGTCTTAATATTTGCACAACAAGTAATAAAAATTAATGGAGGACTACATACAGCAGCTCAGAGAAGTAGGAGCACACATAGCTCAGGTCCTGTAAGAATATAGCCAGCTCATCCACTGACGAGTTATTAAAAGCTTATACTTTGCTGCAAGCCCAAAGGTTTTTCAGTGACTATAAATGCTGAAAAGAGACATGAGACTCATTCAAACTAAAAGAATTTTTATTACTTACTACAACAATAACAAATAGGATGTCAGTGCTTATTTTGGTTCTCAAGCAGCACAGTGATAAAAGTGGCCAGGTGACTTGTGCCTACACAGCAAGTTGAATTACAGAAGAGGTAAGCACAACTTAGAAAGCAATAATGTTTGATAACAGGCTGTAAGGATGACCCACCTATATTCCACTGGAGGATGCTGTCTTTATTATACTAGGCAGTAAAGATACACACCATTTTTCTCTGATGGTGCACAATATCTCTTTCTTTAGTAATATCCACAATGGAGGTTTTGTTAAAAACACACCTCAAGCATTTATTAAAAAGATTTGTGGAAAAGTGAGAAACACACAGACAGTAAAATTTTTAACAACGACCAACTTAAGTATTAGATTATGGCAAAAGAAAAACAATTTAGTAGAAGTAAACTTAATTTTCACGATTATTATGTTGTGGTCAATTTCTGAATCAGGGGATATAGTGACTACTTCTGTTTTTATTTTATTTTATTTTTTTCTGCTGAAGACACCATGAACTTTAGATACAGGTCCCAGAAGTCCCTAAGCTGGAACTGAAGTCAGTTCATCCTCCCTAAGGAATAGCTTCCATGGTATCAGAAGAAACTATGTGAGCTTCCAAAGGAGGGAAGCAACCAACAGTTCTACCCATCTGTGATGCTTTTGAATCACAACTACTGTGGCAGGATAAGCCTAAGAGGGCAATAGTGAAATGCATACTGTTGTGGTAGTCAACTGCTCTCTGATTGGACTTTCTATTCATTCAACAAGAGAAAAATCGTGCCTGCTACTGTAAACTTAGCCAACTACCCAGGACTAGTGAAGTCAGATCTCAGAGGAGAATCTACAACTACTATTTCACTGAACTAGCACATTCCTTTAATTACATTCTAAATACTTGTCCTTATATTGACAGATAAGTGCAGTCCTTGAACTTTATCAAGGAAACATCCTTTTTTGCAACAGAGACCAGTACAGAAAACTATAATTGATCAAAATGTATAAAGCAAGGCATCATGTGTTTCCAGACTCACCTGACACATTTATAACAACTTCTGTACCTATGGTTCAGGGATCATTTTAGGGTCTGATAGGTTTTAACAGAGAGAGAGATAAGAAATGTGCTGTGAGATTATGTCTCCTAGAAATGTCAGATGCTGCACTCATAAAGTCTCGCTGACATTACTGCTTAAAACATGAGCTGAACAAAGATAGCATCAATAGACATGCTAACAGTACTGGGTAAGGGTCATGAGAACAACCTTTCAAAAAGAACTATATATGACTAAGGAATGTTGAAAACTGAAAAAAAGAATTATCTCCACACCAGTGGCTATCTAATACCTAGTGGTCAGCTCTAAAAACATATAAATTCAAGATTACTGTTTTTCATTTTTTATTGAAAATATTCTTTTATTATACAATATATCCTAATTATAATTTTCCTATCTCCAATCCTTCCAGTTCTTCTCCTCCTTTCCTTTTACCCAGATACACTCCCTTTCTGTCTTTCATTAAAAAAGACATATTGCTAAGAGATGACAACCAAACATAACAAAATAAAATCTAATGAGATGAGGCAAAAGCCATCATATCAAATGTGGACAAAGCAAACCAACAGGAAGGAAAGAGTTCCAAGAGTAAGCACAAGAGTTAGGGAGCCACTTGCTCTCATACCTGAGAATCCAATAAAATACTGCTAATAGCTAAAATATTTATACTGAAGACCTGGTGAAAACCAGTGTAGTACCGTATCTGGGGCTTCAGTCTCTGAATTCATGTGCACCATGCTCAGTTGGTTCAGAGGGCCTTATTCTCCTGTTGTTCTCCATCTACTCTGTTTTTTTTTTGTTGTTGTTGTTGTTGTTGTTTTGTTTTGTTTTGTTTTTCAATATTTCTGCTTCTTTTTCCTTGGAATTTCTGAGTTCTGGGGGGAAGGATTTGATGGAGACCTCTCATTCAGACACTCTCTCCATGTGTCTGATGTGGGTCTCTGCATTAGGTCCCTTTTCCTGCCTGAGGAAACCTCTCTGATGATGACAGGATAAAGCAATATGATCTTTGACTATAGCAGAAAATCATTAGGAATCATTTTGTTGATTTTTTTTTTAAACCAGTAGTGTTTGGTTTTACCCGAGGTTGCTTGGTTGTCTAGTCTCTGATTCTTAATTTCTCAAGCAGCACCATGTATCTTTGTGTACGTTTTTCTCTAGTGGAGTAGGCCTTATGTCAAATCAAACATGGGTTGGATACTTCCACAAGCTTTGTGCCACCATTTCCATAATATAAATTTGAAGTAAATTTTCACTTCTCTAGTTTTCCATGCCAATCCCTAAATGCTGCCCCTCCCCCAACTTCAGCCATCTGTCCCTGTACTCTCTTTCTCCATCGCATGTCATCTCAACATCATACCCTGGATCCCATTCCCATCTGGCCCAAGTTTTCCTGTAAAATCTATTGTATTTCCACCTTCTGGAAGATCCCATGTTGCCCCTAAACATCTCCTATTTATCTCTCTGGGTTTAGATTGTAGCTTGGTTATCATTTATTTAATAGCTAATATTCCCTTATAAGTGAATGAATAGCACATTTATCTTTCTTTGTCTGGGTTACCTCACTAGAGAGTTTTTTTTTTTTCTAGTTCTATCCATTTTCCTGTGAATTTCACGATGTTGTTTTTTAAAATAATGGCTGAGTAATACTCTATTGTGTAAATACACCAAATTTTCTTTATCCATTCTTTAGTTGAGTGACATCTAAATTGTTTCCAGCTTCTGGCTCTTACAAATGAGATTATATGAACATAGTTGAGCAAGTGTCCTTGGGTCGGATGGAGTGTACTTTGGCTATATACCCAGAAGCAGTATAGCTGGATATTGCAGTAGATCAATTTCCAACTTTCTGAGGAGTTGCTACATTGATTTCCATAGTGGCTTTACAAGCTTGCACCTCCACCAGCAATGGAGGAGTGTCACCTTCCTTCACATCCTCACTAGCATGAGCTGTCACTTGTGTTATTTATCTTAGCCATTCCGATGTAAGATGTAAGAAAAAAAAATCTCAAAATAGTTTTGATTTGCATGTCCCTGATGGCTAAGGATGTAGAACATTTCTTTAAGTGTTCCTGACCCATTTGAGATTCCTCTATTGAGGATTCACTGTTTAGATCTGTTCCCCATCTTAAAAACTGGATTATTTGGGGCTTTTTTATATCTTGTTTCTTGAGTTCATTATATATATTGGATATAAGTTCTCTATCAAATGTAGAGTTGGTAAAAATATGTTTTCATGATGCAGGCTGCAACTTTGTCTGATTCATAGCCTCCTTAGCTTTACAGAGCATTTCAGTTTCATTAGGTCTCATTGATTAACTGTTGCTCTTAGTGCCTGCACTATTAGTGTTCTGTTTAGGAAGTTTTCGCCTGTGCCAATGTGTATAAGGATAGCTCCCATTTTCTCTTCCATTGGATTCCATATATTTGGCTTTATATCTAGGGCTTTGATCCACTTGGATTTCAATTTTTTTCAGAGTGATAAATATGGGTGCATTTGCATTCTTCTACATGCAGATATTCAGTTTTAACAGCACCATTTGTTGAAGATGCTGTATTTTTTTTCCAGTGTGTTTTTCTGACTTCTTTATAAAAAAAAAATCAGTCATTCATATCTAAGTGGAGTTGTCTAGATCTTTAATTTGATTACATTCATCAATGTGTTTGTTCTTGTGCCAATACCATGTTGTTTTGATGACTATAGCTCTGTACTACAACTTGAAATCAGTAATGGTAGAATATCCAGAAGTTCTTGTATTGTTTAGGATCATTTTAACTATCCTGAGTTTTTGTCTTATTGTGGTTTTAGTGGAATTTCTTTAAGCTCCTCTCTATTTAATTTAATATTGGCTATGGGCTTGATGTATATGGGTTTTATTATGTTTAGGTGTCTCTCTTGATTTTATCCCTAATATCTTCAGAACTTTCATTATGAAGGGGTTCTGGATATTGTTAAATATCCTTTTCTGCATCTAATTAGATGTTCATGGTTTTTTTTTTTTTTTTTTTTTAACTGAATCATCCCAGCATCTTTGTGATTAAACCTACTTGATCATGGTGGATAATCTTTTTGATGTTTTCTTGAATTTAGTTTGCCAGTATTTTATTGTTTTATTTTTCATCTATGTACACAAGGGAAATTGGTCTATAATAGTCTTTGTTGAGTCTTTATGTAGTTTTCATATCAGGTTAACTGTAGCCTTACACAATGAATTTTACATTTTTCTGTTTCATTTTGTGGAATCATATGCACAGTATTATTGTTAACTCTTCTTTGAAAGTCTGGTAAAATTCTGTACTAAATTCTTCTTTTTTAGTTGGAAGAGTTTTAATGACTGCTTCTATTTTAGTTGAGGATATAGGCCTTTTAAATTTATTTATTTATTTATTTTCAATTTTTTAAAAAAAGATTTATTTATTATATGTAAGTACACTGTAGCTGTCTTCAGACACCCCAGAAGAGGACATCAGATCTCATTATGGATGGTTGTGAGCCACCATGTGGTTGCTGGGACTTGAACTCAGGACCTTCAGAAGAACAGTCAGTGCTCTTAACCACTGAGCCATTTATCTGATTTTGTTTTCATTTTATTAATTGGTATCTATGGAGAAATTCTTCATTTCTTTCAGTGTTTTCAATTTGGCAGAGTTCAGGGTTGAAAAGTAGGTCCTTATGATTCTCTGCCTTTGCTTGGTGTCTGTCATTATATCTCTCTTTTAATTTCTCATTTTGTTAAATCAGATATGATCTCCCTGCTTTTTAGTTAGTTTAGGTAAGAGTTTGTCTATCTTCTTGATTTTCTCAAAGAACCAGTTCTTTATTTCAGTGTATTTTTTTCCAACTTTTATTCAGTGTATTTTTTTCTTTGTTTCTATTTGATTGATTTCAGCCCTGAGGTCGATTGTCTTTTGCTGTCTCCTCCATTTTGAGTTTTACTGCCTCTTGTTGTTCTAGAGATTTCAGGTATACTGTTAAGTTGCTGTTTTATTTGTTTGTTTGTAGCTTTTTTATTGGATATTTTATTTATTTACTTTCCAAATGTTATCCCATTTCCAAGCTTCCCCTACAAAAACACTCTATTGCATGATCCTTCTCCCTGTTTTTATAAGAGTGCTCCCCGACTCACCCACCCACTCCTGTCTCCCCACTCTGGCATTCCCCTACACTAGAGCATCCTGCCTTCCTAGAACCAAAGGTCTCCCCTCCCACTGATGTCTGACAAGGCTATCTCTGTCACATATGAGCCTGGAGCCATGGGTCCCTCCATGTGCACTCTTTGGTTGGTGGTTTAGTCACTGGGAGCTCTGGTTGGTTGATATTGTTGTTCTTCCTATGGGATGCAAACCCCTTTAGCTCTTTCAGTCCTTTCTCTAATTCCTCTATTGGGGTCCCAGTTCTCAGTCCAATGGTTAGCTGTGAGCATCTGCCTCTGTATTTGTCAGGCTCTGGGAGAGCCTCTCAGGAGGCAGCTATATCAGACTCCTGTCAGCATGTACTTCTTGGCCTCCACAATAGTGTCTAGGTTTGGTAACTGTATTGGGATAGATCCCCAGGTGGGGCATTTCCTAGAAGGCCTTTCCTTCAGTCTCTCCTCCATACTTTGTCTCCGAATTTTCTCCCTTGAGTATTTCATTCTCCCTTCTAAGAAGGACTAAGCATCCACACTTGCTTTCTTCTTCTTGAGCTTCATATGGTCTGTGAATTGTATCTTGGATATTCTGAACTTTTGAACTAATATCCACTTATCAGTGAGTGCATACCATGTTTGTTCTTTTATGACTGGGTTACTTCACTCAGGATGATATTTTTTAATTCCAGCCATTTCCCCAAGAATTTCATGAATTCATTGTTTTTTAATAACTGAGTAGTACTCCATTATGTAAATGTACCACATTTTCTGTATCCATTCCTCTGTTGAAGGATATCTGGTTTGCAGTTTGCTTTTTTTTTTTTTTTTTTTTTTTTTTTTTTTTTTTTTTTTTTTTTTTTTTTTTTTTTTTTTTTTTTTTTTTTTTTTTTTTTTTTTTTTTTTTTTTTTTTTTTTTTTTTTTTTTTTTTTTTTTTTTTTTTTTTTTTTTTTTTTTTTTTTTTTTTTTTTTTTTTTTTTTTTTGTAGTTCCTTAGTGGTATGAACTTTCTTCTTATCATAGCTTTTATTTTTGTTAAATAAGTTTGAGTATTCTGCATATTCATTTTCATTGAATTCTAGGAAGTCTAATTTCTATCTTGACTTAGTTTTTATTCATCAGAGAATTGTTCCATTTTCATTAGTTTGTAAACTTTTTGTTGTTTCTGTTGTTAATATCCAGTTTGAATCCTGATAGGTTGCAGGGTATTATTTCAATTTTCTTGTATATTTTGAGACTTTCTTTGTGCATGTGATCAATCTTGGAGGAAGTTGCATTAGATGTGAAGTAGAAGGTATAATCATTTGTATTTGGGTGATATGTGCTATTAAATATCTGTTAGGTCCATTTGGCTTATTGGTATTTGTTTAATGTTTTGTCTTTATTACCTTTATATCGGTGACAGTTGGGTATCAAAGTCTCTCATTATCAATGTGTGATGGTCAATATAGCTATACTATACTATAGCTATACTATGGATACAGTAGTGTTTCTTTTATGAATTTGGATGCCCTTTTGTTTGCGGCATAGATATTAAGTATTGACACATCATTCTGGTAGATTTTTTTGGTTGATATATAAGTATTATCCTTATCCAACATTGATGCTAGACTTCTTGAATCTGTCTCTGGTGCTTAATATCCTGATACAGTTTCATTGACAGCTCACTCAATAGCTTCACACCTTACTTTCTTACTATTTCACTTTTCCTTATGTTTTTGAGATTATAGTATAATTACATCATTTCTCCTTCCCTTCCCCCTCCTTATCTTCTTCCTTGTTCTCTTGTAAACTCATGGTCTTTTTTCATGAATTTTTGTTGTATGTACTATACAGTCCAAAATGTATAAGTACAACTTACCCAGTCTGTATAAATCTATAATACAACACCTGTACTTAAGACTCAGTGAGCACTGTGGATTTTCAGAGCCAAAGAATCAGAGAGTTTGCTGTGAGAATGTGCCTGCCTAAGCATGAACCGAACAAGGTCAACAACAATAGATACACTGATGTTGACAGAGGACAGCCCAGGAGGCGTTACTTCTAAGACATGTAGGTAACCCCATACAAATAACTGCAATGCTGTGGGTGGGACAAATAGTCTATGTCAAGGATAAACCTATTAACTGGTTACTTAAATCCAAAAGGTCAGCCTTCAAAAATATACACATCTATAATGTTATATATGCTTTCCATGTCTTTAAAACTACTGCAATTGCCAATGCACTTTGTTAATGTGAAGGTGTTGTAAAGGATGTTAGGCACATGGATTCCTTTGAGTGAGCTATTGTTAGATGGAGAAATATATTTCTTGTCTGAACTATTGTAATCTCTTTTTTTGGTCTTTCTGCTTCTGTTCTGCTCACTGTCAGCCTTATAACACTAAGCGAAGGAGGATTATCATTTAGAATAAAATAGTAATTATTTCTTTAAACAACAACAAGCAAGCAAGCAAGCAAGCAAGCAAGCAAGCATGCAAGCAAACAAACCTAAATGGCTTTAACTGCTATGAGTATAAAAGCTAAAATTTTTACATCTTAGCTTGTCCCCCAAGAGTTGCTCAGCTGAAACATTCCTCTCTAGCATTTGTTTTCTGCCCCCTTGGCACATCTGCCTCCAGCAGCTTATAAAGACAGTCATGTAGTTCTTCTGGCCATCCTAAATTTCTTGAGTCTCTGTTTCTAGCTTCACTGAATATATTGTTTGACTTCTCTAGAATGTTTGTTCAATGTACTTCATTCATTCTTCCTTACACACACACACACACACACACACAATTACTTAAATAAAATAAATATAATATAAAGTATTTATATATTACTTAAACCTTTGTCAGTTCTGGAAGGTACTAAGGTACCAAAAAGCATTGATAATAGCTTCCAATGATTGGTGGACTATGGGACTCAGTGTCCCAAAACACCAAAGCAGACAAGTCATTCTTGAATTGGGCCTGAATTGGGTATGTGCATATTTGCCTGTAGGGTTCAGTAGGAACATTGATACTTTATTATAAAGTGACTTCATTTAAACTGTTTTCATGTATATGTTTGTATGTATTTTCAAAAGCTTCATCAATGATAGATTTCTTTTTTATTAGATATTTTCTTTATTTACATTTCAAATGTTATCCCTATACCCTCCCCCCACCCTGATCCCCTACCCACCCACTCCCACTTCTTGGCCCTGGCATTCCCCTGTACTGGGGCATATAAAATTTGCAAGAACAAGGGGTCTCTCTTGCCAATGATGGCCGACTAGGCCATCTTTTGTTACATATGCAGCTAGAGATATGAGCTCTGGGGGTACTGGTTAGTTCAGTCTGGTGATTCCTCAAAAAATTGGACAAGCACTACCGAAAGATCCAGCAATACCACTCCTGGGCATATACCCAGAAGATGTTCCAACTGGTTAAAAAGGACACATGTTCCACTATGTTCATAGCAGCCTTATTTATAATCGCCAGAAGCTAGAAAGAACCCAGATGTCCCTCATCAGAGGAATGGATACAGAAAATGTGGTACATTTACACAATGAAGTACTAGTCAGCTATTAAAAACAATGAATTTATGAAATTCTTGGGCAAATGGATGTATCAGGAAGATATCATTCTTAGTAAGGTAACCCAATCACAAAAGAGGTCACTTGATATGCACTCACTAATAAGTGGATATTAGCCCAGAAACTTAGAATACCCAAGATACAAGTTGCAAAACACGAGAAAATCAAGAAGAAGGAAGACCAACGTGTGGATACTTCATTCTTCCTTAGAATAGGCATCAAAACACCCATGGAAGGAGTTACAGAGACAAAGTTTGGAGCTAAAATGAAAAGATGGACCATCCAGAGACTAACCCACCCAGGGATCTCCTGTGAGGCTATGCTAGTGCCTGGCAAACTTTCAAATAGAAGTGGATGCTCACAGTCATATATAGGATGGAACACAGGGGCCCCAATGGAGGAGCTAGAGAAAGTACCCAAGGAGCTGAAGGGATCTACAACCCTATAGGTGGAAAAACAATATGAACTATCCAGTACCCCCAGCCATAGATTTCTATGTGACATTTTCAAGTGTCTTTACAGCAAGTAATCCAATAAAAGATTGTTATAACAAAATGAAACCAAGAGGAAGAGCACGAGACTCTGTTTCTTCAGCTTACATTCTCATTCTTTCTGTTATTTCTTTCTCTTCCCTTCCTTCCTTCCTTCCTTCCTTCCTTCCTTCCTTCCTTCCTTCCTTCCTTCCTTCCTTCCTTCTGCTCTTTCTCTCTTTCTCTTTCTTTCTCTCTTTTCTCTTTCTTTCTTTCTCTCTCTTTCTCTTTCTTTCTTTCTTTCTTTCTTTGTTTCTTTCTTTCTTTCTCTCTCTTTCTCTTTCTTTCTTTCTTTCTTTCTTTCTTTCTTTCTTTCTTTCTTTCTTTCTTTCTTTCTTTCTTTCTTTCTTTCTTTCTTTCTTTCTTTCTTTCTTTCTTTTGAAGAAGGGTAGGTGGACCTAAGCTAAAGCATGCATGTGGATATTTGTTTGGTTTATAGCTATCACAATTTATTAGCAAAAACTGCAAACCTGAATACTTTCTCTAATAGGCACATACAGTGTTGGAATAGCTGACTCACATTGTTTGCATATATCACTATATAGTTATTATTCACAAAAATGCAAGAGAGCCAAAAATTAAAAATGTATTCTTCAGTTTACTTTTTTTTTCAACTTTTATTAGATATTTTCTTCATTTACATTTCAAGTGTTATCCAGAAAGTTCCCTATATCCTCCCCCCTCCCGGCCCTGCTCCCCTGCCCACCCGCTCCCATCCCTTGGCCCCGGCGTTCCCCTGTATTGGGGCATATAAAGTCTGCATAACCAAGGGGCCTCTCTTCCCACTGATGGCCAACTAGGCCATCCTCTTCTATATATGCAGCTAGAGACACGAGCCCAGGGGGTACTAGTTAGTTCATGGTTATTCTTCCACTTATAGGGTTGAAGACCCCTTCAGCTCCTTGGGTACTTTCTNATCTTCCTCAATTTTTTTCTTCAGAGACTTGAAGTTCTTGTCATACAAATCTTTCACTTCCTTCGTAAGAGTCACACCAAGATATTTTATACTGTTAGTGACTATTGTGAAGGGTGATGTTTCCCTGATCTCTTTCTCAGCCAGTTCATCCTTTGTATAGAGAAAGGCCATTGATTTGTTTGAGTTGATTCTATATCCATCTACTGCACTAAAGCTGTAAACTTTTGTGATTGTACTTTAGGTTAAGTTCTAAAATTTTTGACAACCAGAGCAAAAAAGAGAAATGAACCTCATTGAGCAAGAAAGAAGTATTCAGTTTATTAGACGATATTTCCTCTGATTTAAAATTCTGAAACAAATCCCTGAAGAAAGGCTTTGTGTTCAGGACATGAATTATTTAATATACAATATTTTCTAAATGTTGAATAGAATTATATGACCAGCAGAATAAATCCTGATATCTGGATTGCCACATTATACAGTGTAGTGATTCATTTGGAACCAAAGCCCTTGTATTTTTGCTGGATGAGAAAGAGTTCATGTGAGCACTTTTACAGAAACATCATCAAAAAAAGTAAGTGTGTGTGTTCAAGTGTGTGTTTATGTGTTTGTGTATGAGTGTATGTATGTGTTTGTGTGAATGTGTAGTTATGTGTTTGTGTGTATATGGGTGTGTGTATGTGTTTCTCTCTCTCTCTCTCTTTCTCTCTCTCTTTATATGTGTGTGTGTGTGTGTGTGTGTGTGTGTGTGTGTGTGTGTGTGTGTGTGAGTGCATGTGAAAGTTTCTGTAGAGGCCAGAAGAATGTCAAATTTCTTAGAGCTATGATTACTGCTAATTGTGGGCCACCTCATGTGGGTGTGAAATCGCTCAGAAGTAAAATCTCCAGTCTCAAGCTTTTGTTTTTAATCCATGTAATGATCCTATATACTTATGTGGCACAGCATGATGCTTTGACACATGTAAACAATGTGCAATGACCATATCAGGGTTTAGCATATGTGTCAACTTAAGTGTTTATAATTTCATTGTAGTGAGAATAGCAATATGCTCTCTTACTACTTTGCAATGCACACATTACCATAGTCATCTTATTTTCAACAGAACATCACTATTCTTATGTAACCATGGTTTTTTAACTGTTGATCAATCTCCCCTTACTTCACCCAACCCTGCTTTCCTGCTATGTAGAATAAATTTTCTATTAAATTATCTCCATTCTCCATAGTTGGATCTACACACAGAAAGACCAATACTATATCATGTCTCTCTCCTTTCATCAGTTGATGGACATCTAGACTCTTTCCAAATGCTGACTATTATGTATTGAGCAGCAGTAAACATGGATGAACAAGTGTTTCTTTAGGAACATGCAGAGTCCTTTGTGTATACTATTTTTTAGCCTTCAAATAATGTCCATGTTGTTTGCCATACATGCTGTATTGACTTATTTATCTGCTAATTATCCATACCACTTATTGTCCCCTATTTATGCCAACATCTGGTATATTTGCTTTTCTCAGAGTAGGCATTCTAACTAGGGTAATTCAAGTTTAGTCATGGCTTTGATTAATAGTTTCCTAATGTATAGTTATAGCTAACATTTTTTATAAACCTATTGATCATTTGTACGTTTTCTCATAAAGGTGTTTGTATATATATTTGCTATTTTTGTTTTGATTCTTGCTATTTGAGATCATTGTACTCCAAGAATTAATCATTCATTCAGTATCTACTGACTTAGTATTTTCTCTATTCTGCATGTTGCTCTTGTTTCCTTTACTGTATAACACATTTTCATCTCCGAATATTGGTTTATTTTTACTTTTTTTGGCCTGTGCCTTCAAATTCTTATTAAAAAATCCCTGCTTATACCAAAGTCGTAGAATATATTGCATTCATTTTCTTCAATTTCTCAAGGATTTTTTCCCCTTGTGTGTGTTGATTTTTGTATCTAGGTGCATTTTTCTAGTTGTATGATGAATGTATTGCTGTTTGTTAGGGATTATATTGAAGTTATAGTTGGCTTTAGGTATTGTGGTTTTCTTAGTGCTATTAGATTTTTTTTTTTTTTTTAGTTCATGAGCATGGATTGATCTTTCATGTCACCTCCAATTTCTTTCATTACTATTTATAGCTGATTTATTTTAAGACAGAAAACTCTTACTTTTTTGATTATATTAATTTCAAATTAAACAGTTACATTTATTCATTTGCTATGTTTTATTTAATTTTATTTTATGTTGTCCCTTAGGATCCTGTTTGTTTCTAATGAGAGACAGAAAAGTGTTAGATCTGGATGGGAAGGAAGGTTGTGGTGAATAGGAGGGGGAAACCAAAGATAGATCTACTGTAAGAAAAAAATCTATTTTCAATAAAAAGAAAAGATTGGCTAAAAGTAAAAAAAGTTATAGTATGTTTTAACTTTTGAAATTAAAATAAAAACTTGTGGTTAAATAAAAAAGGAAATATCTGTGGGACAAAAATGCAGTCTTGTGATTGCTCTAGGATAGGGCCACTGGGTGAGGCAGATGTGGGGAGTTTGACTGTGTGGACCCCAGGATGCCACAGGGCAGGTAGGTGCTGGACTGTGAGAAGCCTTGAATTTCTGGAGTTGGGCTCTGACTCTCAGGCATCACAGACACCACTGCCCAGAGGGCAGGGTTGTCAGGTTCTCACTCTTGTACATCCCAGATGCTTCTTTATGTTGTGGAAGAGCTGAGAACAGATGGGGACTCTCTGGCAGACTCTGGTCTGGAGGGCTGAAGGGAAAAGGGTAGGAGGAAAGCTCTGGCAGGTTATTGCAGAGAGGAATCTGGATAGCTCAGGTGGCTTGCTTGGCTTTGCTTGACTGTTGGCTGTGGCTGGAGCACAGGGAGGTTAGACCTGCCCCATTGCTCCAGCATGGCAGGTACCAATTAGAAGAGGTGGTTCATGGTTTTAAGGAATTTATTGTAGAAAGGCAGAGAGAGGGAGAAGTGTAGAGAAATAGAGGCTAACCATGGCAATGTGGAGAGAGGGGTGAAGGGAATGGAGAGAGGGGGAGCCAGAGGGGAAGAGTAAGAGCAAGAGAATTAGAGGTAAGTGGGTAAGAGAGAGTGAGGAGGGGGCAAGCAGCTCCTTTTATACTGGGCTGGGCTACCTTGCTGTTGCTAGGTAACTGTGGGGAGGAACATACCTGGCTATTGCAAGATAAATGTGGAGGAGGAGTTCAGTGTGAATACCAGGAGCTTGGGGCATTGCCAAAGTGACTGATGTGACTGACAGCCACATACCTCTTTGCAGGGGGCTGTGGGAGGCTGCAGCTGCAATAGGAGTAAGGGCCCAAGAGGCATAGCCAAACTCCTACTGTCCCATTAAGGCAGAAGTCACCACCCACCAGGTCTCTGGGGTTCCAGGTCTGTGGAACCAGGCTATCTGTACACAGCTCACTGCCCCACAAAGATGTGTTAGTGTGTTGTGTTAATAAGGGGTGAATTGTACAGGTAGCTTTTTTTTTTTTTGTCAATTTGATACAGTTTACAAAAATCTTCAAAGACAGGGCCTCAATTGAAAATGTCTCCATCAAATTGGCATGTACGAGATTTCCTATTTTAATGATTGATTTGGGAAGGCCTAGCTCATTGTAGGTGATGTGCTTATAAAAAGATAAAGAGGGTATATGTTTTGGTGGATGTGAGGTGAGGTGTTAGGGAAGGAGGTGCCTCAGCAGGGCCACAGTGAGAACCTGAGGGACCAGCCCCATGGGGGTTATTCAGGGCATGGGTAGGGGAGTTGAGAGGCTAGCAAAGTCAGAGAGAGAGAGAGAGAGAGAGAGAGAGAGAGAGAGAGAGAGAGGAAAGAGAGAGAGAAAAGAGAGAGACAAAGAGAGAGAGACAGAGAGAGACAGAGAGAAGAGGAGAGGAGAGGAGAGGAGAGGGGAGGGGAGGGGAGGGGAGGGGAGGGGAGGAGAGGAGAGAAGAGAAGAGGCCAGCCATGATGATGTAGGGGTGGGAGAAGGGAATGGGGAGAGAGTGGAAGCAGGAAGGCAAGAGCAAGAGAGAGTGGAGGGAGCAAGCAGCCCCTTTTATAGTGAGTAAAAGCTGTTTTATAGCTGTTGCCAGGTAACTGTGGGGTGGAGCTTAGACAGAATGCTAACAGCCAAAGGTATTTAAGGACATTATATTTTGAAAAAATAAGAAAAATACATTTTATTTTAATTTTAGTTTTTGCTAATTGAGTATATATATATATATATATATATATATATATATATATATATATATATATATATATATATACATACATACATTGCAATTTCAGTTTCTGTCCCTTTAATTCCTCACTTATCTCTGCTATTATTACTCCCTCCCAATTTCATGTGTTCTTTCCCATCGCCCTACACAGAGTCCACTTTGTATAGACAGCGTGGGCCTGCATGTGGTCATCTACTGGAGCACAGGCAGCTCCTTTTCCAGCAGACTTCAGTTTCTCATAGCTCCTCAGCCATGGCTAGAGTTTCCTGTCACTCACCCACTCCCAACTTCCTGCCCTGGATTCCCCTATGCTGGGGCATCTATTAAGTCTTCATAGGACCAAAAACCTCTCCTCCCATTGATGCCTGACAAGGCCATCCTCTGCTGCATATGCAGCTGGAGCCATGTGTATTCCTTGGTTGATAACTTAGTCCTTGGGAACTCTGGGAGGGGGGTCTGGTTGGTTGATATTGTTGTACTTCCTATGGGGTTGCAAACCCCTTCAACTCCTTTAGTCATTTCTCTAACTCCTCTATTGGGGACATCCACACTCATCCACATGAACAATGGTTGGCTTTGAGCATTTGCCTCTTCTATTTGTAAGGCTCTGGCAGGGCATTTCAGGAGACAGCCATATCAGGCTCCTTTCAGCATACACTTCTTGGCATCCACAATATTGTCTGGGTTTGGTAACTATATATGGGATGATTCTCCCGAGTGCTGGGATTAAAGGCGTGCACCACTACGCCCGGCGTAAATGTATGACAACTTCATTAATTTGGAGAAAGAACATTTTGTGATGCTGATAAAATGATATCAGGGGTGACTATCAATCCTCTTGCTTTAAAGTGGTTTTAAGTACTAGTGGGTTCACTTAAAAGCCTGAAGTGCCCTCCTGATCTCAGAAAATTACTCTGAAGTGAATGAATTCAGACACAAACATCCTTACATTTTGAAGCCTGTGTCTCTTGTTTTTTTTTTTGCCTGTCTCTTTTACAAGTGACACATTAACTGCCTTTTCTGTCTGCTCAGTTCCAACATGTACATGGTTTCTAAGTCAAAGAATGATTTTCCCCCCTTAAGTTTACACTTTTGGAAGAAAGTGCAGGCAGCCTTTACTCACGAAAAAATACATTTGTACTTCTTGCCATGGTGTAGAAGCATGAGATAGATGCTTAAACACTGTACATACATTAATGAAGCAAAAGCCAGAAGTAATATAGTAACCTATGTATATGAAAGAGCTCATATGAAGAAAGCAGTCTACTTATGTTTGTTGTGTGTATATGTTTTTAAATTTAAATTTGTGTATGTTTTTTAAATTTTTATTTGTATGTGTATGTATTTGTATAAAACATAAGTTAAAGTTTGCATAGGGCCAGATATAGCATTATATTCTTTAAATCTCAGCACTGAGGAAGCAGAGGCATGTAGATCTCTGTAAGTTTAATATTAGTTTGGTCTGTATAGGGAGTTCTGGGATGACCAGGACTACATAATAAGACACTATCTAAAAATAGAAAAAAAAAGAATAAGTTGGATCATTAAAGATTCATGATCTAAAAAGTAATAAAATTAATATCTTTTTGTTTAAGATATAATGACTTTTAAGTAATTAAAAATTCTAGATACTTTTATTGAGTTTGCAGATGTATTTGAATCTTCATATCTTTGTGAAGTTGGAAATATGCTAAAACTCTTATTAATTTTTCTTTCTATTCCAATGAGTTTTACTTTGGAATTGAGATTCTATTAAAGATGTCCTTGATGTACAACTGTAGTGGTTTGAATGAGAAATGCTCTTCATGGGCTCAGGCATTTGAACAGATGGTACCCATTTGGTCCTGGTACCTGGGAAGGTTTGGGTGTGGCCTTGCTTGCCTAAGTATGGCACTGGCTATGGGCTTTTAGAATGTAAGCTTTGCTTTTTCCTGGTTTGCTCTCTCTCCTTCATGCTTGAGGTATAAGAAATGATCTCTTATCTTCCTTTTCCACCCTGCGAGATTGCTGCTTGCTGCCATGCTGTCCCAATAATATGGACTCTAACTCTCTGGAACTGTAAGTCAAAATAGGTCTTTTTATAAGTTGCCTTGTTATGGTGTTTTACCACACCAAAAGAAGAGCAGCTAATATACTCAACACTGACAATTCTTCTGATCTCGATCAACTTCCTATTGAGTTTCTGACTCAAGTAAATAATCTCCTTTACAAGTGAATATGTTGTAGGCAGAAATATGTGGACTTCTCTGCACAGAGATATAGACAAATGTAACTTGTGTTCCTGCTTTTAAAGTCCTGTCCTTCTAAGAAGTATAAAATGAAGGTGATCGTTTGAAATATTTCAGCCTTCTTGATCAATGTTATTAATCATATCATTTAGCACTAGGCACATGGGCTTTAATTGAAGACAGGTTGCCCCATAAAACAGAAATGTGCTATCTGTTATAGCCATTATCTTGTACATTGCATAGGTCTGTGTTCAGTGCACTTGACTGGACAATGGTTGCAAGTTTCAAACATTCATTGAATTCCATGGTTGTTAGGTAGTAAGAGCTTGAGATCAGAAGCCCTTCTACAAGCAGTACTTGCTATTAGCAAAAAGAGACTTGCTGTCAGGTTAGATCACTGCCAGTTGATGGCATGCATTTGGGACAGTTGTCAAGTCTTACAAGGTAAAAGTTGGAATTTGTGTAAAGGAAAGTTCCCAGCATAGTTCTTAGAGGAAGATATCTGTAGATGTGGTTTGTCTGTGCCAGTTTTAAGAAGCAGCTCCTTTTCTGGAGAAATTTAATTTATAACCCAGACTTAATTATGAACCCATACAGTTTTAGAGTTCAATTCCTGACCACTGCGACTAAGACAGCTAAAGCTCTCCCCCCCCCCACAACTTTTGGTTTCTAACAGTGAATACTGGATATGAAACAGCCAACTTTTGTGTAAGCCTTAATAACTTTTTGACAATAATTTGGAATAGCAGGCTTTATAAAATGTTAAAGGTCATCAAGATTTTAAAATCTAATATCACCTTTCTTAAAAATCCCAGTTAATAACCGTTGACTCACAGTGTGAATCATTTACCCTCCCTCTCAGACTTTGTTAAAAAAATGCCTTCAGTGAGTCAGGACGGGCCTTCAAGTGAAAAGGATTCCGGGAGGAAGCATTTTTTGAAAGCTCATCAGTTAAAACACTTGCTGTTGTTTTTCAGAATAATCCTGCTTGATTTGTTTACTTTCTTTTCTGTAACCTTGGATTTTGGGGACGTTTCACTAAACCACCAGGAACAGCCTGCTTCCTTCTTCTGGAATAACTGCTTCCATACATCAGGCTGATTTTCTACAGAGCTTCTAAGCCTTTTGCTCTTGTGCTAACTAATAAATTGTAGTTTTAGTGTGTCTTCTCTTTGGATTTAAATTTAAGATCTTACTTATTTTAAAAGTCTGATTTTCTTCATTGTGTTTAGGTTTTAAAATCCTGTGATAGTTCTTTTTCATAAAAGATAGTTTGATCATATTCACTATCTTCCATCAACCCTTCGTAGGTCCACTCTGACCTCTGTACCCACCCAACTTGATGGTCTCTTTTCGATTATTCTTTTTAGTAGATAATCAATATTAAAAACTTAGGCAGTGAGGCTGGAGTGGGTGTGTGAGTGGTGAGCACCCTCACAGAAGCAGCGGGAAGGAGGGATAGGATAGGGGCTTTGCAGGGGGAAACTGGGAAGGAGGATAACATTTGAAATGAGAATAGATAAACTAACAATAAAAACTTTTTAGTTTAACTTAAAATTTCCAGTGCTGGAAATGAGGTTCAGGACATGCTTATGATCTTCAGTTTGATATTTATCATTATAGAAAATATGCAAAATATAGAAATGTATAAATTTTAAAATTTTCTTTATGTCAATGTGTTCTTCCACTATTCCTCTAGCTTACACATGTACTATTTTAATCTTTAAGTTGTTAACCATAGAAAGCATTCATTTCTGATGAGTATTTTCAGTCAGTATGGTGTCTATTAACCTGTTTGTTATCTATACCTTATAAAACAACAATTAATTTCCTGACTCTTCTGCCTTCTTTCTATAACTTACTATATGCCCAGGTCCTGTGTATTATATTTCATTGTGACTACTTGATACACCTGCAGAGGACACGTTTGAAATTCTGAACTCATAAGTATTTTCAGAGATGAAGGTAGTACTGGAAGGTAAGGGTATGCCCTGACAGCATGCTATACTAGCTGACTATATTTTTAGTCTGTATAAAAGCATGTTCTTCCAAACCTAAAGTTTATTATTTTATAGTGAAAATAATTTTCAATAAAAGAAAATTATAAAGGAAAACTGTTTATTTATTTATTTAACATCACAATTGCTGCCTCCTCTCAGCTCACCCTCACATATTCCCTCTTCCCATTCCCCCCTTCTGTTCTGATAGGGTGTACCGCCCCCACCCCACTGAGTATTCTCCCTACTCAGGCACATCAAGTCTCTACAGGGCTAGGCATATCCTTTCTCATTGAGGCCAGACAAGGCACCCCAGTTAGGGGAACAGGGTCCACAGACAGGCAACAGCTTTTGAGACAGCCCCCAAGGTCCAGCCTTGTATGCTTTTTAATTAGTGGTTCAGTCTCTGGGAGTCCCCAAGGGTTCAGGTTAGTTGATACTTTTGGTCTTCCTGTAGAGTTCTTACTGCCTCCAGACCCCTCAATCCTTCCCCCAAGTCTTCTACAAGCTCTGTCCAATGTCTGGCTGTGGGTCTCTGCATCTGTTTCAGTCAGCTACTGGGTGGAACCAGTCTCAGGCCAGCTATACTAGGCTCCTGGCTGTAAGCATAAGAGCATATCATTAATAATGTCAGAGATTTCTGCTTGCCCATGGGGTGGGTCTCAAGTTGGATCAGTTATTGGTTAGTGAGTCCCTGCATCTTTATTCCTGTACATCTTGTTTCCAGAAGGTAGCCACTTCAGGTTCCAGGCCCCTACTGCCAGGAGTCTCCATTAAAGTCATCTTCATAGATTTCTTGTAATCTCTCTCATTCCAAGTCTCTGGCAGATCCTAGAGATGCTTCCCATTCCCCACCCCTCCACCCAGCCATGGATTTCCATTAATTTTCTTAGCTCTTTGGCCCTCTCTCCTGTCCTCCTGTCTCTAAATTCACACACCCATGGACATTTGATTTTTGACAAAGAAGCTGAAAGTGTGCAATGGAAAAAATAATGCATCTTCAACAAATGGTGTTGGTCTAACTGTATATCTGCATGTAGAAGAATGCAAGTAGGTCTATATTCATCACCCTGCACAAAGCTCAAGTCCAAGTGTATAAAAGACCTCAACATAAAACCCAATACACTAAATCTAATAGAAGAGAATGTGAGAAATAAAATTGAACTCATTGGTACAGAAGACAGCTTCCTGAACAGAACACCAATGACTGAGGCACTAACCCCAACAATTAATAAATGTGACCTCATGAAACTGAAAATCTTCTGGAAGGCAAAGGATACTGTCAACAGGACAAAATGGTAGCCTAACATTTGGAAAAACATCTTCACCAACCCTACATTCAACAGAGGGTAAATATTCAAAATATATGAATAACTCAAGAAGTTAAAGACCAACAAACCAAATTATCCAATTAAAAAATGAGGTACTGAGCTAAACAAAATTCTCAATAGAAGAATTTCAAATGGCCAAGAGGCCCTTAAGAAAAATTTCCATATCCTTACTCATCAGGGAAATGCAAATGAAAATAATTCTAAGGTTCCATATTACACCAATCATAATTATTAAGATCAAAAACTCAAGGGACAGCACATGCTGGCAAAGATGTGAAGCAAGGAGAACACTTCTTCATTGCTGGGGGTAGTGCAAACTTGCACACCATTCTGGAAATCAATCTGTAAGTTTCTCAGAAAATTGGGATTAGTGCTACCTGAAGACCCAGCTATACTGGGCATATACCCAAAAGATGCTTCACAAAGACACATTCTCCACTATGTTCATAGCAGCTTTACTTGTAATAGTCAGAAACTGGAAACAACTCAGATCACTATCAACCGAAGAGTAGATATACAAGATATGGTCCATTTATACAATGAAATACTATTCAGCTATCAAAAACAAGGACGTTATGAAATTTGAAATGAAAATATATCATCCTCAGTGAGGTAACCCAGACCTAAAAGGACATGCATAGAATGTACTCACTTATAAATGGATATTAGCCATACAGTACAGGATACTCACGCTATACTCCCAAGAACCAAAGAAGCTAAACAAGAGGAAAGGCTCAAGTGAGGATTCTTGAACCTCACTTAGAAGGGGAAACAAAATAGTCATAGGAGGCAGATGCAGGAAGGACACTAGTTGGGAGAGGGGATGAGGTGGGGATTAGAGGGTCAGGTTCAGGAGAACTGTCTTTAAAGGCTCTCTTGTAGTTGTTCCAAGATGAATACCTCTTTTAAGAAGGGTACTTACTTTATTATTATTATTATTATTATTATTATTATTATTATTATTATTATTATTATTATTTTGTCTTTTCGAGACAGGGTTTCTCTGTGTAGCCCTAGCTGTCCTGGAACTCACTTTGTAGACCAGGCTGGCCTCGAACTCAGAAATCCTCCTGCCTCTGCCTCCCAAGTGCTGGGATTAAAGGCGTGTGCCATCACCATCCAGCTACTTACTTCTTATATACATTAAATCCAGCGAACTCTAATGGGTCAGTGTATGGAATCTGATAGCTGCGTTCCTTGCAGTGCCTTGTTTGTTACATTTTTCCTTACCTGTTCTCCTCCCTCAGAGATTTTTCCCTGTCCTGTCAGGTCTTTGCCGCCTTTGCCGACAGTCCACACAGCTTCTTGTGAAAGAGACAAAAGAAGGAAAGGCAGAGGTTACATATTTTAGGAACAGCACAGAGCTAAATATCCATCTGAGGCTCCATTCCTAGGTATGACCCAGAGCAGGAGGAGCTATTTACAATTCCCCTGCTTCTGTAAGTCCTATTGCATTCATTCCCTATTTCTAGTGCTAAACTTTCTGGAACTGGCAAATCTTCCTTAAAATAAATATATAAATAGAGATAATATAGAATGTAAAGCAACTTATCAGGGTTACCCATGGGGAAGAGAAAAGCTGGAGGGAAGGTGCAACAATTAATGTGTTCTTGGTCTCATTATCCTTTGGCATCTTGTCTTATAACCGAGAGGAAAACATACTAAAATTTTAGGCTTTGCAATTTGATAATTTAAATAGTCCTACAGCAACACCCAGTAATATCTGTATTTTAAAGTTTTGCTATAAACTATGTAAATGCATTTATAAATATTTGGGTTTCTGAAACCCCTATCTTGAAATTTTAGTCTTCTGGTAAAATGTAGTTTGTAGATCACAGTGATGTTTACATACTCTTTAGGTTATTGTGTGAACTGTTGCATGTAGACTGAAAGTTTGTTATTTAACTATCTGGGAAGTGTCTTGAGAAGTGTAGGATTAGTGGGACTGTATCATTAGCACATCTGCTAATGGAGGGCTTATAGTAGTTCATTGAAATTGCTATTAGGCTAAATGTCTTCATCTTCAAAATTATTATTTTAGGATGTCACACAAATAATGTATTTTATAACAGCAGTGCATTCCTTTCCTCTTCTTTCTCTTCCTCTTCCTCTTTCCCGTCCTCCTCCTCCTCCTCCTTCTTCCTCTCTCTCTCTCTCTCTCTCTCTCTCTCTCTCTCTCTCTCTCTCTCTCTCTCATCTGTTTTTTGGCATGATTTCATGTATCCCTGGGTGGCCATGATTTCCCAATATGTAACAGAGAATAACTTTGACTTTCTAATTCTCCTGCTTCTGATTTCTGAGATCTAGGATTACAAGTAGCGCCCCCCTACCCCCCCCCCCCCCCCCCCCGCCAACCCTGTTTATGTAATGCAGGGGATAGAGCCTAAAGCTTCATGTGTGTCAGGTGAACACTCTTCCAGCTGAGCTGCATCTCTAACCCAGCATTTTCCTACCTCTCTATATATTATTGCACTTGGTTCTAATCCACCCCACCACTACTGCCCTCTCTCTCCTTGATGCCCTGATTGCCCTGTTTTTTTCCCTCACCTAGATATTCCCCGTTTTGATTTTTTAATCACATGTGTTACTTGATATCGTAGTGGAAAAATTCAAGTTACAGCATCAAGTTAGAAAATTTACAGTTGATGTGTTGAATGCTTTAAAGGCATTCAGGGAGGAAGTCAAGAAACCATAGGCTAATTCAATATTATGTCTGAGTTTAGTTTACTATGAGGTTAACTTTTTCTGATACAGAGTGGTTTCCATACAAATGGTTGTGATTAGGCCAAAGTAACTGTTCAGTGGCCCACGTCTGAAATTTGTGATTACCTGTTGTTGGCTTTATAACTGAACAATATATGCAAGATACTTGTAACTGTGTTTCAACATGAAATGGGGATGAACAATGCTTTTATATGCTTTATATACATAAAGTACTTTTGACATTGTCTAACACCTGCTGAGATCTGATTGAAGATGAGTTGTTTTCCTGCAATAGCTGACCCGATGATGAATCTTAGTCCTGCCTTTTATTATGGACATTGAGGACATTTTATAATTTCTCTGAATGGATAATTTTTAAATCCAACATTTTGTTTGCTCTTGAGTGGTATTGTGATGTTTCTGTGTGAACATGGTTGAGCAGTGTCTTGAGAAGTGTAGAATTAGTGGGATGGTATCATTAGCACACATGCTAGTGGGAGGAATGTAGATGTGACTTCACTATATGTGCTGTCTAGAGTCCTAGCAAATGTGTATCAGTGTGCAAACTTGAGTAAAGTGAATCTGAGTCTCATTAAGTTATGTAAAATAAGATTGTAGTTGAAATCAGCAGACAATGAAATGTAAAAATTTCTGATATTAACATTTGTTAAATAATTATGACATGATACTCTATATAAATATGATTTTAATTGCCTTTTATTTAGACAATTTGTGTTAGCAAAGTTTTTTGGGGGGCAGGGGTAAATTTACTTTAATTTGTATGTACTTTGGTGTTTTGCTGGTGTGTTTGTCTGTGTGAAGTGTCAGATCTCCTGGGACTGGAGCCATAGACAATTTTGAGCTGTCATGTAGGTGCTGGGAATTGAACCTGGTTTCTCTGAAATAGCAGCCAGGGTTCTAAGCCACTAAGCCATCTCTTCATCCCTCCTTTTAATCATCTTGTAATTATGCCTTTAGGAAATTTATAGAAACTTAACTATAATGAAAAATTATAGAAATATTACTCACAGGAAAATATCAGAAACTTTTCCTTCCTTTTAGTATTTTTGCTGTTGCACTCACTCAGGCCCATATCGCCTAGATGGTAATGGTGCCACTCTCCTCTCTAATTAGACCTCTCTCATATCATCCCATTCCCTAACCACTCCTTAAGGCTATATGGGAATCTTCTCTTATACAATGTCAACTAATTTCAAAATCTTTCACTTATTTCTAATTTGCCTATAAGAAGAACCCCAATCCTTGGAGCAGCAGTTTGTGTTGTGACCTCATCTCCTTACTGACTGAAGCTCATCAAAGGATTCCCTCCCTCCAGGTCTCTACCCTCCAATGGAAGTCTAAGCTTCTCCATGCTGGATTCCTTCTTTTGTATTATGCCTGCCGCCTTTGTCACTGAAATTCCTTTGTTTACAAGGGTACAATTAGATTGGAGGCTTCACTGCCCATACTATGTGGTCAACCTCCCTTACCCCCCTTATCAGAGCACCTGGCAAAATTCCTGAACTTCCTGACATAGGTTGTTTGTCCCCCTTTGCACTAGAAGTAACAAAGAGAAGCATAATTTCTATTTTTTTCTTTTTTTCTTTTTTTCAACTTTTATTAGATATTTTCTTCATTTACATTTCAAGTGTTATCCAGAAAGTTTCCTATACCCTCCCCCTTCCCGGCCCTGCTCCCCTACCCATCCGCTCCCACCCCTTGGCCCCGGCGTTCCCCTGTATTGGGGCATATAAAGTCAGAAGCATAATTTCTTTATTCATCTTTATCTCTGTAACATGTCACACAACTCTTGGTGGCACATAGTTGTCATTTATATTATACTATTGTGTGTATTAGTGTTTCAAACCAAATAAAGCCTGGTGATGTCTCCTTTGTATGTCAAATGAATAGCCTCTTAAAAGCCAGGCTATTAGCTAAATATTTAAAGTGACCACAGATTTCGGTTTGTGTTTGATGTCTTAAGTAAATGTCATGGAACCATACTTCCATTTTTACTTACTAGAAAAAGTTAATGTAATTTTAACCTTTATGATTTATGATTTGATGTCACGGGTTCATATCCATAAATCACATGTTTAATTAGTGTGAATTATGTACAGAGTGGTTATGGACTGTGTTCATTTCTTCAGCAGGATATTTTTAAAGAATTGGATGCTTTTAGAATGATTAATTCAAAAGGAATTGTACTTTTATCATATTTGGATTGAAGTTTACATGTAATCAATTCTTCTTATCCTCTTCTTCCTCTTCCTCCTCTGTATTTTCTCCTCCACTTTTTTTCTTGTAATATAACAAGTTATATTAGTTGTTAATTTGAAGTTCAGTTTCACTTAGTCTTAGGCACCCCAAGTTAGCATAAACCCTGAAAGACATACATTCAGTTTGGTCTACCTAAAAAGAAGGTTATATGAACTGATGACAGTGAAGAGTTCAGGTTTTAATGAAGTTAACCCCAGGGGCTAGGGAGATAGTACAATAGGTGGTGTTTGACACACAAACATGAAGATCTGAGTTCAAACCATCACTTGTAGAAAAGGTAGGGCATAGTGGCCAGGACTTATAATCTCAGACCTGGGGAGATAGAGAAAGGAAAATCTCTGGGACTCACTGGCCAGCATGCTTACACCAATTAATGTGCTCCAGGACAAGCCGCCACCGCCACTGCTGCCACCACCACTACCACCACTACCACCATAACCATCTCTAGAACACACTCAAAAGAATTTCACATAGTGAACAATGCCTTGGGGAGCTGTGAGAGAGGCTCCAGGGAAAAAAGGCAGAGGGCCTTTTGCCTCAGGTGCATTTTGTTCCCCAGACTCAACTCAGCATGATTGTTTCCATTCTTAATCATTTACCTTTAAATTGTATAATTTCACTTTCCTATGCAGTTGAAGAACAGTCTACTGTGCATATAAATCATATTTTCATTACCAACTCATCAGTTGAAGGACATTTAGGCTGTTTTTATTTCCTAGATATTGCAGATAAAGTGGCAATGAATGTAGATAAAGAATTGTCTCTCTAGTAATCTTGTATGAACTATGGAGATGTGACCTGTCATAATAGTTTTCATAGTTAGATTTGGATAATAGCATAAATAATTAAAATGTTTCAGTCAGGCATCTAGAATAAAACAGAACAGTGTCAACATTAGTCTACTGTAAATGGGCAGCATCCTTAAAGGTAAAAAATATACCTCTTTATTTCAGTCTCTAGAGACACTGACTTTCATCCTAAACAATATTTGCTATACATTTTTTCTTTGCTTTCCTCTAAGCATACTCTTTATTAGAAATTGTGATGTACTAGAAGCTTGTCTTACATGTGGTCAAATATGAACAATGTGGGGTTTATAAAGCTCCCGCTGATTCTGCTAAATTGGCGGCCTCATCTCGTGGTCTGTGCCCTGGTTGAAAATATAAGCACTTTCTTCAAATCTCAGTTTCTATTTCTGTGCTGCTATTTGACCTTGTACATTATTATTAGATTTGCAACTTGTGCAGATATGCACACATTCTTCCCATTGTGGGGAACATGACAGCCAAAAAATAATTCAAATAGTGTTGCATGCAGAATTTATCTTTTCACTTTTAAAAACCAAGATATACCTACTTGTTATTTCCCCTTAATTATAATAATATTTCCTATCTTATATATAATACTCTTGATTTTCCTCTTCATTTGTGATAGACTGATATACAGGTGTACTATTACACATACAGCCATTTTACAGGTTTACTAGTAAAGCTAACTTTGTTATTCTTCAGAAAGACATGTTGGACATCAACAACAAACCCCTAAATAGTTTACTTGCCTATTTTCTCTAAGTAGTGATTTTTTCTTTTGGTTATCTTTTGATTACCTTGCATATGGTACAACATACATCCTCATGTAGGTATTTTTGGATTTAAAACCATCAGTGTATTGCTCAACTCATGTACTTGACTGTTCATTTGTGGGTTTATTCATTTCTGAAATGTGTAATGTTTTCCTATTCTATGTCAGCTACTATTCTTTGTTTTAAACAAGACATGTAGTGTAAAAGTGGTGGCTCCTGTCTTAAAAGAGTCAGAGTCTTTTTAGATTTATTATGTTGAATTATAATCATGTCTATATGTGTCTGTATGTCTCTGTCTGTTCTCTCTCTGTCTATCTGTCTCAGTTTCTCTGTCTCTGTCTCTTTATCTCTCAGTCGCTGTCTCTCTGTATATGTGATATTGCTGTAGGTTTTACTAGACATGTATCTATTATGATTAATAAGATTTATTTCCTTTAATTAATGTGTTATATCATCTCTAATTAAAGACCCTTAGAAAGTACACTTCTTTGTAAGTTTTTGGTTTCCATTTCATAAGTTTCCATTAATGCATTGGTTTGAAACAATTCCCATTTGTTAACTCACTGCTATCTTACAGTTCTTACACCAGAAGCCTAAGATATCCAGTGCTCTAGGTCATCATATACATGAATTAAATACCTGTGGGACTGAGCCTTTACCTGGAAGCTCTGAATGAGGGCCTATGATTGCTCAGCCCATTCATGTTATTGAAGAAAATACACGCAGTCCCAGCTCTGAAGTATCAGTTATTACATGTATTTTAGGTCTCTTGACATTTTCACACTTATCACTGAGAATCTGCTTTTTACTTTTTAGTCTCCCCTTTCTCTCCAGCCTTCCTTCCACTCTCTCCAAATCACTTGTTACTCTCTTTCCTTTCGTAGTTCCCAATCTGCTTATAAAGTGATCTAGTCATTTTTTTTCAAGAATTCTGAGATGCACAGCTGGCATTTTTACTTTCTGTCAATCTTTGCTCCTTAACTTAGGTTTCCTATTCATTCACTGAGTCTATAGTTTTCTTGACTAATTGGATATATTTCTTTTTTTTATTAGATATTTTCTTCATTTACATTTCAAATCCTATCTCATAAGTCCCCTATACCTGCCCCCCCCCGCTCCCCTACCCACCCACTCCCACTTCTTGGCCCTGTCATTCCCCTGTACTGAGCATATAAAGATTGCTAGACCAGGGGGTCTCTCTTCCCAATAATGGCAGACTAGGCCATCTTCTAATACATATGCAAGAACAAGAAACAAGCTCTGGGGATTCTGATTAGTTCATATTGTTGTTCAAACTATAGGGTTGCAGACCCCTACAGCTCTTGGGTACTCTCTCTAGCTCCTACATTGGGGACGCCGTGTTGCACCCTATAGATGACTCTGAGCATCCACTTCTGTATTTGTCAGGGACTGACAAAGCCTCACAGGAGACAGTTATATCAGGGTCCTTTCAGCAAAATCCTGCTGGCATATGTAGTAGTGTCTGCATTTGGTAGCTGATTATGTAATGGACCCCCCAGGTGAGGCAGTCTCTGGATGGTTCATCCTTTCTTCTTATCTCCAAACTTTGTCTCTGCAACTTCTTCCATGGATACTTTATTCCATATTCTAGGGAGGAATAAAGTATCTACGCATTGGTCTTCTTTCTTAATTTTCTTGTGTTTTGGAAGTTGTATCTTGGGTATTCTAGGTTTCTGGGCTAATATCAACTTATCAGTGAGTACATATCAAGTGAAGTGACTTCTTTTGTGATTGGGTTACTTCACTCAGGATGATATCCTCCAGATACATCCATTTGCCCAAGAATTTCATAAATTCATTGTTTTCAATAGCTGAGTAGTACTCCATTGTGTAAATACACCACATTTTCTGTATCCATTCCTCTTTTGAGGGACTCTGGGTTCTTTCCAGCTTCTGGCTATTATAAATAAGGCTACTATGAACATAGTGTATGTGTCCTTGTTACCGGTTGGAACATCTTCTGGGTATATGCCCAGGAGAGGTATTGCTGAATCAATTGGTAGTATTATGTCCAGTTTTCTGAGGAACTGCCAGACTCATTTCCAGAGTGGTTGTATAAGCTTGCAGTCCCACCAGTAATGGAGGAGTGTTCTTCTTTCTCCACATCCTCACCAGCATCTGCTCTTCCCTGAATTTTTGACCCTAGCCATTCTGACTGGTGTGAGGTGGAATCTCAGGGTTGTTTTGATTTGCATTTCACTGATGATTAAGGTGCTGAACATTTTTCAAGTGCTTCTCAGCCCTTCAGTATTCCTCAGTTGAGAATTCTTTGTTTAGCTCTGTACCCCATTTTTAATGGGGTTATTTGATTTTCTGGAGTTCAGCTTCTTGAGCTCTTTGTAAATATTATATATTAGCCCCCTCTCAGACTTAGGATTGGTAAAAATTCTTTTCCAATTTGTTGGTGGCTTTTTTGCCTTATTGACAGTATCTTTTGCCCTACAGAAGCTTTGCAATTTTAAAAGGTCCCATTTGTCGATTTGTGATCTTACAGCATAGGCCATTGCTGTTCCGTTTAGGAATTTTACCCCTGTGCCCATATCTTCAAGGGTTTTGCCAACTTTCTCCTCTATAAATTTCAGTGTTTCTGGTTTTATTTGGAGGTCCTTGATCCACTTAGACTTGAGCTTTGTACAAGGAGATAAGAATAGCTCAATTCACATTCTTCTACATGTTGACCACCAGTTGTGGCAGCATCATTTGTTGAAAATGCTGTCTTTTTATCCCACTGGATGGTTTTAGCTCCCTTGTCAAAGATCAAGTGACCAAAAGTGTTTGGATTAATTTCTGGGTCTTCAATTCTATTCCATTGGTCTACCTGTCTGTCGCTGTACCAGTATCATGAAGTTTTTATCACAATTGCTCTGTAGTGCAGTTTGAGGTCAACATGGTGATTCACCCAGAGGTTCTTTTATTGTCGACAATAGTTTTTTTTTCCAACTTTTATTAGATATTTTCTTCATTTACCTTTCAAGTGTTATCCAGAAAGTTCCCTATAGCCTCCCCCATCCCCAGCCCTGCTCGCCTACCCACCCACTCCTACATCTTGGCCCTGGCGTTCCCCTGTATTGGGGCATATAAAGCCTGCATGACCAAGGGGCCTCTCTTCCCAATGATGGCCAACTAGGCCATCCTCTTCTATATATGCAGCTAGAGACATGAGCTCAGGGGGTACTAGTTAGTTCATGTTATTCTTCCACCTATAGGTTTGAAGACCCCTTCAGCTCCTTAGGTACTTTCTCTAGCTCCTTCCTTGGGAATCCTGTGTTCCATCTAACAGCTGACTGTGAGCATCCACCTCCATGTTTGCCAGGCACTGGTATAGTCTCCCCACGAGACAGCTATATCCGGGCCCTTTCAGCACTATCTTGCTGGAATATGCTATAGTGTCTATGTTTGGTGGCTGATTGTGGGATGGATCCCTGGCAGCCGCAGTCATTGGGTCCATCCTTTGGATTCAGCTTCACACATGATCTCTGTAACTCCTTCAGTATGTGCTTTGTTCTTAATTCTAGGACGTGTCCACATTTTGATCTTCCTTCTTCTTGAGTTTCATGTGTTTAGTAAATTGTATCTTGGGTAGTCTAGGTTTCTGGGCTAATATCCACATATCAGTGAGTACATGTTATGTGAGTTCTTTTGTGATTGGGTTACCTCACTCAGGATGATGGCCTTAAGATCCATCCATTTGCCTAGGAATTTCATATATTTATTGTTTTAATAGCTGAGTAGTACCCCATTGTGTAAATATACCATTTTTTTGTATCCATTCCTCTGTTGAGGGACATCTGGGTTCTTTCCAGCTTCTGGCTATTATGAATAAGGCTGCTATGAACATAGTGGAACATGTGTCCTTATTACCAGATGGAATATCTTCTGGATATATGCCCAGTAAAGGTATTGCAGGATCTTCCGGTAGTACTATGTCCAGTTTTCTCAGGAACCGCCAGACTGATTTCCAGAGTGGTTGAACAAACTTGCATTCCCACCAACAATGGAGGAGTGTTCCCCTTTCTCCACATCCACGCCAGCATCTGCTGTCACCTGAATTTTTGATCTTAGCCATTCTTACTGGTGTGAGGTGGAATCTCAGGGTTGTTTTGATTTGCATTTCCCTGATGATTAAGGATGTTGAACATTTTTTCATGTGCTTTTCAGCCATTCAGTATTCCTCAGTTGAGAATTCTTTGTTTAACTCTGTGCCCCACTTTTTAATGGGGATATTTGATTTTCTGGTGTCCACCTTCTTGAGTTCTTTATATATATTTGATATCAGCTCCCTATCTGATTTAGGATTGGTAAAGATCCTTTCCCAATCTGTTGGTGGCCCTTTTGTCTTGTTGACAGTATCTTTTGTCTTACAGAAGCTTTGCAACTTTATGAGGTCCCATTTGTCAATTCTTGATCTTACAGCACAAGCCTTTGCTGTTTTGCTCAGGAATTTTTCCCCAGTGCCCATATCTTCAAGGCTTTTCCCCACTTTCTCCTCTATAAGTTTCAGTGTCACTGGTTTTATGTGGAGGTCCTTCAACCACTTAGACTTGACCCTAGTACAAGGAGATAAGAATGGATCAATTCCCAGTCTTCTACATGATAGCTGCCAGTTGTGCCAGCACCATTTGTTGAAAAGGCTGTCTTTTTTCCACTGGATAATTTTAGCTCCCTTGTCAAAGATCAGGTGACAATAGGTGTGTAGATTCATTTCTGGGTCTTTGATCCTATTCCATTGATCTACCTGTCTTTTGCTGTACCAGCACCATGCAGTTTTTATTACGATTGCTCTGTAGTACAGCTTGAGGTCAGGCATGGTGATTCCACCAGAGGTTCCTTTATTGTTGAGAAGAGTTTTTGCTAGTCTAGGTTTACTCTGATATCTAAACCACATAAAGACACAACAAAGATAGAGAACTTCAGACCAATTTCCCTTATGAATATTGACGCAAAAATACTCAACAAAATTCTCGCCAACAGAATCCAAGAACACATCAAAACGATCATCCATCATAACCAAGTAGGCTTCATCCCAGGAATGCAGGGATGGTTTAATATACGGAATTCCATCAACGTAATACACTATATAAACAAACTCAAAATAAAAACCACATGATCATCTCCTTAGATGCTGAGAAAGCATTTGACAAAATCCAACACCCATCCATGAGAATAGTTTTTGCTATCCTAGGTTTTTTTTGTTATTCCAGATGCATTTGCAAATTGCCCTTTCTATCTCAGTGAGGAATTGAGTTGGAATTTTGATGGGGATTGCATTGCATCTGTAGATTTCTTTTGTCAGGATAGCCATTTTGACTATATTAATCCTGCCAATCCATGCCCATGGGCGATTTTTCCATCTTCTGAGATCTTCAATTTCTTTCTTCTGAGATTTGAAGTTGTTATCATACAGATATTTCACTTCCTTAGTTCAGAGAGAACATCTTTATAACATCTTTATAACAACTTTATATTTAGTTCTTTTGTGTAGAGAAAGGCTACTGATTTGTTTAAGTTAATTTTATAAAGTGGATATATTTCTAAGATTTTTATTTGTTCATTAGAATATTAATGATATCTTTGGTTGGATTTTGTTTTTGTTGTTTATTTTTTTTTCTTTTGTTTGTTTATTGAGATAGGATTTCTCTGTGTAGAGCCCTGGCTGTCCTGGAACTCACTTTGTATACCAGGCTGGCCTTGAATGTAGAGATCCTCCTCTCTTTACCTTCTAAGTGCTAGGCTTAAAGGCATGTGCCACCATGCCCAGTTGTTTGGATTACTTTATACTTGATTATGTGTCATACTTTTCTACTCATTATATGTAGTAATTTCGATTTTATTTTGTACACTGTGAGGTTACATTGCTGAGAAACTGTATGCTAGTTGTATTAAGCAGTGTGTGACTTTGTTTAGACATCCAGTTAGTATAAGAGCTCATAAATTTTCTTCTGTTGAGGCTTGTGGTTGGGTACATGCATGTACAGTTGAGTTTTGGATACTCAACTGAATGTTTGTGGGGTTCAAAGAAGACCTCATTATGGAAAAATCAGAATTCCGCACATCTCCACAGTGCATGGTCTCTAGAGCACCCATTGAGCTACAGCACCTGTTTGCTGTTATCCATTATGCCCCATGAAATCTTGCCTGGTAGGTATGAAAGTTAAATTGAGCTAGATATAAAGGAACATCTTTGCAGGTGTTTTGAGAGCTTTCTCTGCACATCTTTTTCTTTTTTGTTATCCTATCCCATTTTTTTTAAAAAACCTTTGTAGCAGCCCTGAAACTCTGATATCTTTCTTCATCTATGCACAAAGGCCATCACCTTCCTTTGTTTAGGCCACTTCTCTATTGCAGTACACAGAGCTTATTTTATATTTATCTCACTGACAAAAAATAACAGACCTAGGATAGGTTATTATTCTAGACAGTTTGTTACTGCCATTTCTAAATACTTGACAAAGATACCTCAAAGAAGTAATATTCACTTAGTGTTTGCCTTAAGAGATGTAGTTTCATAAATATTGTTTTTGGTGATTCTGTATCTACATGAGGCTGAGGATGGGAGACTAAAAACTGCACATCCATGATAGCTAGGAAACACAAGTGAGAAGCTCTTACCATGGGAGACACTGAAGGGTAGGGTGGAGAGAGAGGGGAGAGGGAGAGGGGTGAAGAGAGAGAGGGAATTAGGGAGGGAGGGAGGGAGGGAGAGAGAGAAAGAGAGAGAGATAGGGAGAGATAGGAGACAGAGAGAGATTAAAATGAACCAGAGATAAGCTACATTGGAAAAACAGCCTCTAGTGAGTTAACTGTGTACCAGTTGCAGAATCTTCAAAAACAGTTTCATGAAATGAGGCTCTGGGCTTTAATACATGAACCAGTGGGGCTATTTCATATTTAAACATAATAGCAGTACAGTCCAATTTTTAGTTATTGAATTGCTCAAGTTTAAACAACTATTGTTCTTGTCAGTTTGGAAATTAAGAAGAACATTTACATAATGAATATACCATTTAGGTATACTGCTTGATAAAGTAATTATCCTAGTTATTATATGTATGTCATAAATTTTCTTTGGGGAAGAGTGCTTCATAATATTTTACTAACTGCATTGGGCTTCTGTAGCATTCTTAAATTGGGTTATTTCATACTATCTTCAGTTTTTCTTACTTTTTAAAAAAAGTTAGATTCAAAAGTATGATTTCTATGTGTTTGTCTCTTTGGGGTTTAATTTTGGACTTTAGAGATGGCTTTGGGCTAGTGTCTTAAAAATTCTTCACTTACAGCCTATCAATTTTTATCCTTGGGGAACTTTCAATCTTGCAATTCTTTACAACTTCCTTCCAATTAGTTTATTGCTAATGGCTAAAGTGGGCTGAGTTATTGAATAACCCATGTGATGATTGTAACCTATAATAATTCTTCTGCCAACTCTATGACATGTTGTGATTGTTGTACTACATCTGAATTCCCCAATGTGTTAATTTAGCAAGGTTTTATTTTAGCCCAATAAGTGTCCACACCAATTCTAGTGTTGTTTGTTTCAGTAAACTTTTTCAAACGAATAAACCATTGGATGACAATTTAAATGAGGTTTTTATTTGCAGGATGTGTTTTATTTGTCACAATTAAGCTAGATATATTGACTGTTGATGAGCTATTGTCAGGCTGTAGCTACATACCAAAATCATTTTAGTAGACCCCACATGTGCCTTACATTTGTACGAGGACTTAATATGAGGGATAATGTTAAATAACTACTATAGAGTAAATTTTAATGAACCATTTTATTTCTTTTGCAAAAGCATCTTTTTGTTTTGTAATTTTCCTGATGTAACCTATCCCAATTTTATTTTTCTATGTTATCTGTTGTATTGTATGGGCTGATCCATTGTTTCATGGCAAATCTTGTAGATCTATTTTATTGTATAAATTCAAGAGCATGGAACCTAGAAGACACATATTTAGTGCCAAATAGGATTTTGTTGAAACACAGTAAGATTTCAAAAAGCACCTGTTGCTATATTAGCTACCCAGATCAAAGACTCTGAAGTATTGAATAGATACATTGGAAGAAAATGTTTTTCTTTCCTTATTCTTAGTCTTTCAATTGTCTCTGAGATTTTTCACAATATTAAGTAGCATCACTTCTTCATAATAATTGGCTGTTAAATAGGAATTAAATTAAAATAAATGATAACTCCAAAGAATGATCTGTACTGATAGATGAAATGTGGGGTGTATTAGTCAAGGTTCTTCAGAGAAATAGAAGCAATATAAAATTCTTTGTTTCTCTTGTATCTATTGATACAGAGAGATGGAGATAACCAGCTAGCTGTGCATGTTCAGAATCCCCTGCAGTGCCTTTTGCAAAATAGAATATTGGGAAAATCTGGAAGAATTATTTGTTTCAAGTTGGAATGCCTAAGAGGAAGTATAACGAAAGACTCAACTCCCATTCTGTGGCTTAACTTTCAAAATCAAAAGAAGATGATCATTCAAGCTCTGCATGAGAGATCAAAAGCATTCATCCTCCTCAGACTTGGTTCTTGAGTTCTCACTGGAATAGAGGATGTGGACTGAGATTGGTGAAGGCGGAGCTTTTTTATTCAGTCTATCAACTCAAATTTTAATCTCTTCTGAGAAAGCCCTCACAGACAAACCTAAAATCAACATTCACTGGATATCTAAGCATCCCTTAGTGCAGTCCAGCTGACACACAACACTCAGCATCTTGTGGACAGGTGACCAAAGTGAGCTTTCTGTTGGCAGTGAGGTGGACTCTGTGGGTGGGCTATGGAAAAGACACAAATCCCACTCTTGCTTCCCCACCCCAGGCAATACTATCTTCTCTGCTTTTTCTTATAGTAATATTTCTTTTTGTTTTGCTCTTAACACAAGTAGTACAAGTTTGGGTAGGAGACAGTGGAACAGAATGGGCCAGCTAAGGGAATGTTTGGGATTTGAAGCAAGGCAGGCAAGTGGAAATTCAAAAATATTTTAGAGGTATCCCTACTCAGGAGAATTAGCTCTCTAGCAAGAGGTTAAAAGGCCCTTTCTTATTTTGCTTAATTTCAAGGCCCTCAAATCAGACCCTGTTGGAAGTATCCATACAAATATATGAACTCAAATTGTAAGCATTTTCACAGAATCATCAAGTATATCTTTCCTGTCTTTGTGTTTTTCTTTCAGTTATGAGTGTGACTGAGCTTTTGCCTTTTTACAGTGACTTGCCAAATGAGCCTCTGGAGACAGGTATAGATCAGACAAAATGGCTATTTACTGCTCACATAGATCATCTATGTCTTACTCCTCAGGGTGTGTAGCTGTTCTTTATTTTCTTCTTTGTCGGCCCCACCCTGTTCCATTTTGGCCACTTCTCTCATGAAGAATTTTTTTCTCAGTTTTTTTTCCTTACTGTTTCCTCCAATTCCTTGAAAACATTTCTTGAGCATATTTTTCTTCAACATTTTAGCTCACATATTTGTTCTCTGGGATAAAATACTTAGATTGGCTATATGGGAACTTTAGACACAAAAAGAATCATATTTTTCAAACACATAATAAATCTTTAAAAATTCTACTGGCATTTACCTCATTTGCTAAAATTGGTATGGAACAAATGTGTCTTATTTTTGACAGTTCCATTTTAGGTATACTGGTTTATGTTAGGGGAATATTAATAAGTCAAGGTTACAGAGGCCGCACGCAACAGAAGAATCATAATCATAGAGAGATCTATTATTGAAATAAGAGGGCAGTGAACTGGTGGAAAGGGCAGAGTTTTTACCCATGACTCCCCCTTTTTCTAGGCATCCTTCATTATCTCCTCAAAGCATAGTTGCTTTGAATGGATAGAATTTCTGTAATTATTCTTTTCGTGTTTCTTTTATTCTTATGCCTTCCAAACTAATTGCTTTATAACAATGGGTTCCAAATATAGAATATCCAAGTTGCTTCATATTTACTAAAAAATGTTTAGATTTTGTGGAGCTGACTGGTTAGTAGTGGGTGGTACCCTAGACCATTGCCACCCCCAGACTTCCCGTCATGACAGCTGTATTTTCAATGCTTAGTCTGGTTCATTGTACAAAATAAACATGTATTATTTTTTGAATAAATAGCCATGACATTAACAGCTGTGCTAGAAACATTAACATGGTCACCTGGGAACTTGAACATCAGTGCTTTAGATCAAATTCCATTTTCTTGGTTTTTCTCACTGACGTGTAGAGCTTGAGCATCCCAGAATCAGTGTGAGGCTTTGACAGTCCCTGACAAATACAGAAGTGGATGCTCACAGTCATCTATAGGGCAGAACACAGGGTCCCCAATGTAGGAGGTAGAGAGGATACTCAAGAGCTGTAGGGGTCTGCAACCCTATAGAGGGAACAACAATATGAACTAATCAGAACCCCAGAGCTCATGTCTCTAGCTGCATATGTATTAGAAGATGGCCTATTTGGCTATTATTGGGAAGAAAGGCCCTAGGTCTAGCAATCTTTATATGCCCCAATACAGGGGAATGCCAGGGCCAAGTAGTGGTAGTGAGTGGGTAGGGGAACAGGGTGGGGTGAGGGTATAGGGGACTTATGGGATAACACTTGAAATGTAAATGAAGAAATTATCTAATAATAAATTAAAAATATTCATAAGCCACCTTTGTTTCTCATTCATCCTGGTTTTCAAGATATGTTACTTAGAACTGTATTTTCTGTTCAATAATAGGTGTTACACTGTAAGTATAGTTCACATTCAAATAACTTGCTTGATTTTTCTCTTGTCTTGTTCTTAATACCTTTAACTTATATAATGTCTTACATGTTGTTACTCTTTCAGGTTCCATCATTTCTCACCTCTTGTTCAATAAATATTCCTGAGAATTTGACTCATCTCCATGGCTTCAACAAGTGATCTGTCTCCAGTTTTTACCTTCTGCTCCTCTCTTCTGATGTTTCCCATGCTCTAAACCCAGCAGGTCTTTTATTGAACCTGCTTTCTCTTACTGCTGTTACAAGTGTGATCTTTTAAAATTTCTCTCATATTTCAAGTTTATCTTTAAAGTGTCTTAGTTTCTCTTTCCTTTCTACTTTATATGTCAAACTGTATTCATTGTACTTCAGAAGTATCTCTAAATCTCTTCATTATGCTCTAGCAAGGAAGTCACTGAAGAGTTTCAACACAAAAGTTATTATTATGCTTTCAGTAAGAGGAATTCATTGAAAAGTTTGTAGTGTGGAAATTAGCTGAGAGTTATTGATGAATGAGATTGTGGATATCTGAACTAAGGTAGTGAAGTAGATTTGTGGGCAAAGGCACATTAATTTCACAGGTAATTTGAATAGCTACAACTTGGCAAAGAATTTGCTGAGTGGTAGTTAAGTTTTGGGGGAGCTGTGAAGGCTGTGATTGCCTTGGGGGGAAAAGAGTGTGATTTCAGCTATCATTATGTAATACAGAAGGAATTTTTGCATATGCTGAGGTTAAGTTATGCAAATTAGATATCTAAATGGACCCAATTCTCAGAATTGAGCTGTGTTTAATAATCCAAATTTGTAGTTAATTACAGTATGGATGTAATAAATATTGTTGGGGGAGAAATGATACTATTCTGGAGGGAATATGTTTAATTACAATCTTGGGGAATAACCATAGTAGTTGTTATTGGAAGAGAAGGCATGTACAGAACAGCACAAATGAGAAGACAGAAGAACAGAAAGGATTCTCTACAGTGTAAAGCCATATATAGTTGTGGTTTAAGCTTTCAGAGATGTCAATTCCTATGGAACACAGAAGGGTGAGTATTGAAACCACTGGATTTATGACTTGGGGTCAATTGAGTGTAGTGGGATGAATAAATTTGGGCTTAAGACCAAATGGAGTGGCAGGACATTGGGAAAGAAGCATAGGCAGCATTCAGGATGTGTGGATGAGGAAAATTAGAGAGATACATGATGGTAAGTAAATGGTTTTGGAAACCATAGTGGTTGTCTGTTTCATTTTGTTTTATTTTAAAGATGGATGGTCACAGTCAGCTATTAGTTGGAACACAGGACTCCCAAGGTGGAAGAATAACATGAACTAACTAGTTCCCCCTGCGCTCATGTCTCTAGCTGCATAGATGGAAGAAAATGGCCTAGTTGGCCAACATTGGGAGGAGAGGCCCCTTGGTCATACAGACTTTATATGCCCCAGTACAGGGGAACGCCAGGGCCATTATGTGGGAGGGGGTGGGTAGGGGAGCAGGGCAGGGATGGGGGAGGGGATGGGGAAATTTCTGGATAACACTTGAAATGTAAATGAAGAAAATATCTAATAAAGAGAAAAAAATTTAAAAAAACTTATAGGTAGAAGAGACTACAGATTGAAACTTTATTTTAGACCCATGTTATGCAGTTTACAGCCACTTGTAATTTCAGTTTAAGGTATCCAGTACTTTCTTATGGCCTGTATGGGTACTTATACACCTGGTCACATACCTTCTCTGCATAATCATCCTGCAAAAATAAATAAGCTTTAAAATGCATTTATAATTGAATAGAGCAACACAAAACTGATAAAACTCTAAAGCTATTCTGTATAATGAGAGTTTCTGGGAAATGAAAATAGTTTCTATATTATTTTCTATAGGGTATCTTTGATATAGTATTCTCCATAAGTTGCCACCTTCCAAAAAAAGAAATTAATACATATCATAGACATTGGGGTTGTTTACACACAATCTGTTAAGCTCTTGTGGCAACCAAGAGAAATGGCAATGTTTGGAGTATCTTCATGCTTCCTCTGGCTCACATTCCAGAGGGGAAGGTCTCACATACCTGGTCCTAACGAATACATGTAGGATTGGGTGTGGTGGCTCATGCTTTTACCTTTGGCATTATCTCCGCTGAAGCAGGAGTTCAGGACCAGTGAGGATTATGTAGTGACATCTAAGCCAGTTTGTGTCTTCACAAACTGTTTTCAACAGGAACAATAGGTTATGGAAAAAGAATAAGAGAGCAAGCTTTGTAAAGAATCACATATTTAAACAATTGAAGAATAAGAGTAAAATAACAGTAATAAAGGGCTTTATTTTTGCTAATATAAAGGATATTAGCAGATTTTCACAGATGACTGTTATTCAGAGAATAGCTTTATAAAATAATGTTTATTTCATTCAAGTTGTCCTTATCCTTGGTACCACACATTTTGTAAACATTTCTTCCCCATTGTGTTTTTCTTTCTCTTCTTCCATTTTCTTTTTGGAGTTTCAGCCAACATTCCAAAAGATTGCAAACTCTTTTTATTTGATGGTAATTTTGTAATTTTGTGGTTGTTTGCGTTTATTGTATTATTTAAGTAAGATAAATTTTCCTTTGGGCAATTGCTAGTAGACATTTTGAATTTAACTTAGTCATTAACATGCAATTAATTCTATTTTTACCACAATGCTGTAATTGGCAGAGTGTGTTCTTTATTTAAAATAAACATTTCCATGTTCTTGTAGGAATGAAATATAATGAAATATAATCTTTATAATTTGCCAAATGTAAAATGACATTTCCTTTCTCTCTGCAAACTTTTTTTATTACTGAGTTAACATCTTAAAAATCTTGTGAGAAATTGAAGTAGGTTCACTTCATTATTCTAAGCAGTATAATTCTAGCATGTAGAATTTGAAAGTGATATAAAACAATTTTAGATAATGAAATACCTGAGATTTTTAAAATATAATTTTCTTTTAAAACTCCCATCAATGTTGATATTCCAAACTGACATTTTTCAATATTTCAGGAGAATACATACTTGTTTTGTCTGACCATTTAACTTTTCATTGTCCTGTGCTGTTTGGAATCTAATTATGAGAGATGGCAGTACCTTGGTGGTTACACAAAAAAAAACATCAGCTAGGCACCAAATGGCTTTGTTTTTAAATGCTTTCTCTTGTGGGTCTGAAATGAAATTTTAAAGTTTCTTTTAAAATTTATCTGATATCTGGGTCATAATTATTTTAGCTTATGGTAACAATTGGTCGCTTGCCATCTGAATCGCATTACTGAGTTCCATTAACCCTGGCATGTTTCCCAAGTTCATCTTCTGTTCCTTAATTGCATACATATGTGGCATCAATAAAAGGAGTGCATAGTAAAATTATGACTCAACGGAGCCATTTATTCAAACAAATTGTTATTAGTTAAACATCTCCTGGTGCCAGGCATGTTTACAGGTGGGGAAATTGAAATGGAATTTATATAGTGTTTGGTAAATAAAGCAAAAGAGCATTAACTATTTTGTGGAGAACAGTGGACACCACAATTGCAAAACCTCTCTTTATCCAGCATGTGGATAAAGGTCTGCCATGTGATAAGCAGCCTAGAAGAGGACAACTTGTCTCTATGCTCATTTGCTTTGTTCTTTGATTCTCATTTCACTGAGGTTCTATCATTGTATCATCTTTCTCTATGGCAATGCACATTGTAAACAGTGTTCTCTAATTCTTCCTGTTTTCCTGGTGGTATTATTGGCTTACAGTTAAATTTCTTTGTTATAAGTGGCTTACTCCACATATCTGATAAGTGTAGAAACATAAATATCTATTGTTAAAATCTACTCTAGGGGTTAGGTGTACAGTTATTGTCATTGTGAAGTTTACAATGTGTTTATATACTTTATATTATAGACATCTGTGTTAATCATATTAACTGTCACAAGAATTAAATGTAGTGAACAGTAAAACATTAGAAGAAAACAGAGGAACTTTGGAAGCATAACCAATTGTTATTTGATTTCTTACCAATCTCAGAATATAGACAAGCATTCACAGAAAAGGTGGGTTAAAGATTGTAGATGTTTTTACCATAGCCAGAGAATTATTATTCGATAATTAGAAACTGGCAGGGGTTAGAACTTATACATATTTTTATCCTTAGCATTTCATTATTTCCTACTACTTTGAAGATAATACTGTGGCTAGTAAATGTTTTTCATGTAAAAATACTTATCCTTCTCAAATTGATCATTTAATTGTAATATAGGATATGACAAATCACTATTGATTTTACTAATGAGTAGTAAAATTGATGTAAGTTAAAATGAAGGATTTGTCCAAATGGGGAAATAATAAAGAGAGAAAGGAATATATGGCTTCAAATCTATATCACTCAATGAAATCAACATTAAAATGTTTTATTAATCCTTCAGTCCTGCTTAGCCCTAGAGTAACCTCACCTACTTTACCAGGTGAATATATAAAAAGATGAATTACATTAGAGAAAACATGAAACTAGCACCTGTATAATAAAGTTAACCAATTATGGACCTCATTTCTGGAAACTGATTTTCCCTCTGTCAGGAGCCAGTAGTTGCCAATAGCTCAATATTGTTGAGAGTGTAATGGGTGTAGTTTACACATACCACATATCGATGACATACTCTTGTAGTAGATGTCTTGATAACCTTGCCTCTATGTATTGCAGTCATATTGTCCATGTAGCATTCAGGCTGGGCACCTATCAGGTCAATGTTTCTTTGACCTTTAACCCATTTACAATGGTTTCTGTAATGGTCTCTGCTGCAAAAAGAATGAAATTAGAAATGGTTTAGGTTTGGAAAAGTGGTAGTAATCAGCTCTCCTCTAGGAACCATAGCCCAACCTGTAATAGGTATTGGCTAGATTTATAGTAGCAGGAATAAATTTTCTTCTTCTTAGTGGGCCTTCATTCGAATTACCCTCCTTTTGGCTAACCTTTAGATAAAAGTGTCTCTATTGCACCATTGGAGATTCCCTGCTGTTCTGATCATTGTTGTAGTTCATAGGTATCCAAGTTGAGTAGGAATGCTCATTACTTCTCTTTCATGGCAGCTTGCAAGGTATCTTTCGGTAATAAGAATGTTAGTTCCCAGGATGAACACGTCTAGGTCAGATCCAGCTTGATTTTTCCTAGTTTTGCCTTGGAAATGCATGTCATTTTCAGTAGTAAGGACTTATATTCAAATTGTGAAAGGTAACCGAAGACAATAGCAGTATTGTATGTTGTTTTGGGGGTTATTTGAGCTTTCCTGAGCAACAATTCACTTGCCTGGTACTGGTGCTTTTGTTGAGTATTCTATGGCTCTGAAAGAGAAACCCTAGTGGCATAACTTCATTTAATTATACACAAATAATATGTAATTTTTGGGTAAACACAAAACAGTATGATTGTTTATGATTTTTTCCACATATACTCAGAGTTATTCATCTCTCCCCTAACTTCTCCCCCTCTGTATTTTTTTCCTTTCCCAACTTCAAGTTAAATTCCTTACCTCATTTTCCCCTTTTCTGCTTTCTTAGCAACTGCATCCTGCTCTTACCCTTTCTAGAGCTTCTCCTCTATCCTCCACAGTTCTTTTTACTCTCTAGTTTCTATAAATACTACAAGCTGTATACTCACATGAGAATAGCTTGATCTAGGAACCACACACAAGGGAGAACATGGGTTACCGCATTCAGAATAATATTATCTTGTTACATCCATTTACTAGAAAATTTCATGATTTAGGTTTTCTTTATACCTAAATAGCACTCTACTGTGAATATGTATTATATTATTCATTTCTTTAGGACATTTAGGTTGTTTTAATTTCTTAGATATTGTGAATAAAGCAGCAATAAACACTTAGCAAGTATCCATTGAGTAGGATATTGAGACCCTTGGGCTATGACAAGTAATGATGTATCTGGATTATATGAAAGGCATGTTTTTATCTTTTTGAAAAATATAAATATTATTTTCTCATGTTAAACTTTTAATGTTAAATATAAGCTCTGTGAGTTGTTCTAGCAAATTATTGAAATTTAGAAGGTAGTAAGAATACCTAAATTAGGTGCTTGTCATAAATTAGGTCATATTTATAGTATTTAAAATGGAGATGGTTTGGCCATAATACTACCCCATTCAACTGTTAAGTTTGACTCAACAAACTTGGCTCAGCAAACTTGGTCAGAAATCATTGAAATCACCTATGTAGTGTTCAGAAAATAATAGGTGTTAATCTGATGATTATTGTTATTTTATGAAATATCAGTGTGATCAGAATGGAAGCCCAGACACTACCACCTAAGAATAAATTAAGTTTATACACAAGTCAATGAATAGTGAATTTAGTGACAGTTAAAATGCATACTTATTGAATACTTTTGCCCCTGTACATTTTAGTGATTTGAGAAACTGTTTGAAAACTACTCTTCCATTGTGTGAGTCAATTTTGGTAGCAAGAACAATACTTGTCAGATTGCCATCTTGTAAGCTGTATTTTAGAATTATTTCTTTAATTCACTTCAAGCTCGCAACATTTGCTGAAAGTACTCTTTTTGTTAAGCATAATGCTTAGACAGATATGTAAAGTCAAATAAGACAAGATCTCTTCAGTTCAGGGCTCATTATCTACTGGGAGAGGCAGGCATACTAATGAACATCTCCCAGAGATAGACTGCAATAAGTGCTTTCATATAATCACAATCAAACTATCATGTGAGGATAGGAGATGAAATAACACAAGACATTCAACTCTTAACATAAACTTACACTCATGATACAATGCAAATATGAGTGAAACAACCTGAAGTCACTCCTGGGAATTTCTTCCATTTACAAGTGTAGCACACCTATTCAATTCTATGCTATAATTTATTAGCTTGTGAATCTTAGGTAGTCTGTGGTCCTAGAAACTGTTTATTTTTCTATTTATTGTTAGCTACTTTAAAAACCTAGATGGATAGATATTTTAAATTATATTTTAATTTACCAACACATCTTAAAGGAAAGCCACATTTAATGCTGAGAGAAACACATTTATCAATTTCAAAATTTGAATGTAGAATAGTTTTTTATTGCTTAATTATTAACATGTTTGATTGCTAGTATAATTAACAACATTAGTCTTTGTTTATGAGATATGTGCTTAAGATGGGATATACTGAAGCTGAGAACTTGGAAGGGTGGTCAAAGTTTACAGTGTTCTTTTGTTATGTATATATGCAACCATGGACATCTATGAATCTTGAAAAAAATCTGATTTTGGCCATTCTAAATATACTTAATAATATTGATAAATTTCTAGAAGATATTAGCAATTTACTTTTGGCTCCAAAGAAAAGTGTGAGATATTAGCTATTTAAGCTGTTAAATACTGAATGTCTATATAGAGCTTGGCTTGGTTAATTTTGTTTTAGTTTCTTTGCATTTGTCGGTGTGACAAAGCTAGAATCATCTAAGAAGAAGAAACCTCAAATGAGAAAGTGCTTCCATTAGACTCTCTTGTAGGCAAGCCTGTGAGGTATCTTCTTGATTGATGATTGTTCAGAAAGGACCAGCCTACTATGGGAAGGCCACACTAAAACAGTAGACATGAGTGGTGCTAGAAATCAGACTGAACAAGCCACGAGCAATCAAGCAACAAAGCAGCACGCCTCCATTGTCTTTGCTTCAAGTTTGCCTCCAGGTTCCTGCTTTAATTGAGATGCTCCTCTGATTTTACTTCATGATAGACAATAAGCTGTTAGTTGAAATTAAGCTTCTCCTCCCCAAGTTGCTTTTGATCATGATGAGTTATCAAAACAGTATAGAGAAAACTAAAACAATATTCAAATTCATATAGTGATATCACAACCCCCAAAGTTTAGTGTCTTTATAAAATGAAAGGAGAGACATTCCTTTCTCTATCTAACCTTCCTGCTCCATCCTTTGCTTCTCCCTCCTTTATTTCATTCTTCAGACTTTTTTCACAGACTTATGCTAACCAAGGAGATAACCCTTGCATAGACTGATGGTTCCCTAGTCCTTGATTTCTCAGACCTCAGAACAGTGAGAAACAATTTTCTGTTGTTTACACCCCTCAGTGTATATTGTTTAAGCTTCCTGGACCTACCAAGGCATTTCACAAGGATTTTTCTGAAAATAATTGGAATATTTTCTTTACATTTTCCAAACTCTTCTTTCAGAAGCAGTGTATTCACAGTCTTTATTTTCTGCTCATTATTTCCTACACAGGAAAAAGGCCTTTTAACAGTGTTTCTTATCACTCATATTGTATATTTGTCTGCAATAGCCTATATATTTTGATTTGCTTGATGAAAACTTCCTATGTCTCAAGATCTGTAGTATGAACTATTCTCAAACTACTCCTTATAACATCTTAAACAAAATGGTACTGAGTGGTACTCAACTCATCTTACACAAATAGGATATAAAACTTTCCCCTCGACCTTGAACTAGTGACTGCTTTTCAGCAGCTAGACTATACTAATAGTGTTGGGAAATCAATTTGAAGATTAAATTAGGTAAGATTGAAATTATTCTATCCCGTTTCTGCTCAATTTTTATTCCATTCTAGCAGGTTCTGTACAGTGTAGAGACCTTCACTGGGAGAAAGTGCTAGAAAATCTGTTTTGACAGCAAAATGTGCTAGACTTCTTTAGCTCCTTGGGTTTCATTTGTACTCAGGCACTATTGGCATGGATAGCTTTATTCCAGCTTTTGTTAATGTTTTCAAGTTATCTCTTGTTGCTGTCTAAGACTATTGTCTATTTTGGGGGTTTCCTGTTTCCAGTATCACCAGATGTTCTCATTACTTTTGCTTCTTCCTTGAAGATCAGAAATTAGTAAGATCTTGTGACTATTGACAACTTCCCACATTTATTCTTCTTTGACAAGCATACCTGTGCCCTTTTGCAACTATAGTTCCAAAGCCTTAGTTTTCTTATCTTGGGAATTATGACAGATCAAAAAATTATTGGCCAGAAAAATCATAGCTGCTGGCAGTGAAGCGTTCTCTACTGGAACTCTTTTATTTTTACATTCAAGTCTTATAGTTTTATTCTAGAGGACCTAACTTGTCCCTATTCTGTATCTCTTTGCTTTTAAAGTTACTGAAACTATCTCTAAGTTATAGAGCTACAAAAATGTTTTAAAACATGAAAAAAAAACCCCCAAACTTTCATATACCAACAGTAATGGGTTCAGTGGGAAACATGAGACCATTGAGCATAATAAATTGCTATCACTATTAAAAATTGTCAAATTCATTTTTTGAGAAAATGTGAATTGATTGACTATACTATGGACTCCTAGCTCGGAGTAGAACCAAATAAAGGGCAAAATAATCAACCCACCAAAATGTCATTATGTTGTGCCTAAAGAAATTAAACTTTTAGGATTTTCAGCTATCTAAGCCAGTATATATTTTCCGTTAGGAAATTGACTGGGTTACCTTTATATTGTAATTGAGATGGCCCCAAATGATATAAACTTATTATAATTATTTTATCCTCCCTCAGTCTGGATCATAGAAGGACAAGCAAATATTTTATACAGGAAAGAGTAGGATCAGTTAGTAATGACCTTTGACTGACAGGGTCATTTTTTTTTTTTAATTATCAAAACTATTTCTTTTTCTAGTCAATGAAGGAGAGATTTTAGAGAGGAAAATGAGAGAGCAAATTGGATGGTTGACTGAGCTTGACTGAAAAAAAAAAAAAGGCCCAAACAAATTAGGAGTACACTAATGATCTGGCCCAAAGCCAAGGTTGCTGGAGCCTGAGAGGCCCTCTCCATAATGCAGTGAGTTCCCATGAAGGATGCACTGTGACATTTCAGAGGAAATATGGACCAATGTAGAGATTCTGATTATTTTAACACAGCCACATAATTTTGAACAGGGTTTGGTCTCTTCTTTTTCTAACAGTAATGCTATCTCACATTCAATGAGCATTTATAATGATCTATCTCTGATATTAGTTTTCCTTGTGAGAAATAATTTGCAAAAACATAAAATAAAACAAAGTATAGTTACTATTATATTTTGTTTGTTTTAATCTGGGTCAGGAAAGACAAACTTAGAAAAATGAAACATAATTTTATCAATAAGAGACTTTTGTGGGTAGAGTCAGAATCTTGGTGCAAGCCTCCTGGTTCCTGAGCTTGTGTCTCTAACAATATTGTCACGTGCCTTCATCTTCATCTATAATAAAAGGAGACTCATGAACTATGTACATACTAAGGTTCTGGGGAGGTACAGTGAGGAAAATGGGGTACATACAGTATCATAAGCCTAGTATTATGTCTTACTCTAAGCTATAAGTATTGGCTAGAGGTTTCCTCATTCCCATGTTTATAAATATCCTGAACTCTTAGATGTTATGGCATACTAGTCTTGAAAATGTCCTACAGAGAACCACTTAACAGGTAACTTTCAAACCTGAACACTACTAATGTGATCTTTGACTAGATACACACTTGCTTTTCCTAGTGCAAAAGCCTCAGACTCTTTGGCCTTTATCTGATTATCAAAGAAACTGGCTTCTCTGTTATGGCTCCATTGCTATACTGCTTTCCATGTGAATACCCTCCCCACCTCTAGAACCCTTTGTTTTTATTCCTTATACAAAAGGCTTTGTTGGTCTACTAAACTCAGTGTTTGAACTAATGCCAACCAAAATCCAGTATCATTTCTTTGAAGTCAAGAAAGGCTCAAACTTCTGACACTCTAAGGAGACATAGGGGAACATCCTAACTGTTGAATGCAACACCAGACGGAAAGATGAGTACAACAGCTGTTTCTGTAATGAGGAATGTGGGATGCTCATATCCTATCACATCACGTGAAAGTGATCCTAGAATTGAAAAGAGACATAAAGGGATGTATAGTCTGTCTCAGGACTGAGAACATCCAGATTTAGTGACTTTTTCTAAATTTCTTCATCCATACATCATCTAGGAATCATGTTAGATATATCACAGGAACACAGAGAACCACTTAACAGGTAACTTTCAAACCTGAACACTACTAATGTGATTAGCCTTGTGATTAGCTCAGAGTCCTTAGTAATTATTTAACTGAGGAAATTGGTTAACAAGACTATATCATCAGAAAATACTCAATGGTGCAATAGCGTTTTACACACATTAACTCCTTGCTTCTTTAGTAAATCACTTGTTAGACTAATGGTCTAAAACACTTAGCACTAATAGTTTCAATGTTCATAGTATTAGAAAGAATTAAGTGCTATATATAGTAGGCAACATTGAATCACAAGACACCAAAAATGAGATATCAACTTTTACGATCGATGTTAAAAATAGAATGATCATATGTAAAGTATAATAAATATTCACAAGCCATGATATATTTCTCTCATGTAATAGTAAACTGACTGTCTCCATAACAACAGTTAAGCTACCATCCCAGAGTGAGCAATTGTGTATATGCTTCACTGTCATATGATTCTAGGAACATATATAAGTATAAGAAAGAAGCTGAATGGATTGCCTATTATATCAGTCAATGGAAGGAAATCACAGCTGCATCAACAGCAACAACAATAATGACAGCTGAGAGGAAAGATGAAGAAAAATTATGGTACTAAGAAAACATGATATCAAGCCATTTATATTTTGTTCAGTTGTTTATCACCATAAAGCAAAGCTAGAGAGTTTATACTAAAACACTGCTCACCAGGCACATTGGTTCTCAATCTTCCCTTTATTGCAGTACCAGCATGCTCCATTGATCTTGCTACCCTCTGTATGAATTTCTGTAGGCCAATTTCTGAGACATAATGTGTTTTTCAGTTTGGAAAGAGAGTTGACTTCACTGTGCAGGATGAAGAGGAGCATAATAAGGAGGTCTGGTTATCCCATATGTATTGCTTAGGTAATTTCTAACAACCCCAGTGGGCTTAGAAAGGAGCACTTTTCCACTGAAGCCTCCATATGTGACCTCTGTCTTGGATGACAGTTTATTTAGAGTTCTGCAGGAGAAGCAGTTAAGACTACTTCAACTTTTGACCCACAGCCAGAGTATTATAGTGAGTGGTTGCTGGCCTATATTACTAAATATTTTGGATGGTAATAGACAACTAATATGAGGAGCAGAAGATAAGTGATTAGATAAACAGGCAAGCAAGCAGAGAAGCAAAACTTTGGATTGTGTTAAAATGTAGGATAAAATTAAATAGAGAAAGAGTGTTGTAGTTGAAACCCTGGCTATTTTAGATGGAATGATAAAGGAAGGTCTGACTTGAGAGTACTAAATTTATTAAAACCCAGAAGAGGAAAGAAAGAAGGAAAGAAAGAAAGGAAGGAAGGAAGGAAGGAAGGAAGGAAGGAAGAAAGAAAGAGGAAGAGAGGGAGGGAGGGAGGGAGGGAGGGAGGGAGAAAGGAAGGAAGGAAGGAAGGAAGAAAGGAAGGAAGGAAGAAAGGAAGGAAGGAAGGAAGGAAGGAAGGAAGGAAGGAAGGAAGGAAGGAAGGAAGGAAAACTGTCAACTATGGAGCAGAATAAAGGCAGAACAATGGTTAGACAGACAAAATATGTAATGTAAATTCCCCAACATGATAAAGCCCTTGAGAACTTTTGGGCAAGCTGTGGACTCAGGGTAAGGATGGGCTCCACACTGAGACAAGATCCACTGTTACCTAGGGATTTTCACATCTCTCAGTGGCTCAGAGAAATTATAGACACAGGTTGTAGACTGGACCTGAATTGTGTTAAGAACTACTGGAGTATGAAGAGTTCCACATCTGTCAGGGAAATCCTCAGACCCAGGGGCCTAGAGTTTGCTCTGGAATGAATAAAATGACAGCCTTCAGTATGGCAGAGAATCTTTGTTAGCTATTCACATAACAGAGGATTAATGTTTAAAAGCACAAAAAACTTAAGCTAAATATTAACAAAATGAGCAACCCAATTTAAAATAGACTGTGGATCTTAACAAAAAAATATTCAAAAGAAGAAATGCAACTAGCTAGCAGATAGTTAAACACCTGTTCAACATCCTTACTTATTAGGGAAATGCTGGTTTAAATTACTTAGATATTCCATTTAATCCCAGTTAGAATGGCCATCCTCAGTGTGGGAAATAAAATATTAACTCAAAGAGACCAGTGACAATGAAGCAATTTTTAATATAAGTTTCTGCAGAAAGAGACACAAGCATAACAAAACTACTGAAATGCTTGACATGCTGATTAGGCACAAGACAGTAAATTTAAAGTTCACATTGAGTGAAATTCCTCTCTCCTTCACAGGCCAAGGCCTGTCTCTTTCCCAGATTCCTGATTACTAGTTTAAGTCACACAGCCTTATCTGGTGGATGAGGCAGGGGTCGCTGAGACAGCCCCCCCTTCCTAATCCTCAGATTAGTTATTTAGCAGGCTACTTATCAGTTTCTGTATCCAAACTGTATGACAAGCTGGAGCCAACTGCCAGCTAGAGGAGAATCTGGACTAGCTTAGTGTTTTCTGCTATTCATATCTGTGTGATGAGTTTCATGGACTCCCCATATTGAAAATGCATGCGTAACAGTTTATTTCTTCCATCAGCAGTACAAGTGACAAGAAAAGCTCATGAGACCATGGGGAAAGGAACGCAATTTTGTGCAGTTGATGGACATGAAAGAGCTGGAGGATATAGAGCTGCACTGTGGAATGCTGTCCTGCTGACATGTCTCGGCTACCACATGCCTGAATTACAGTGCTCGTGGTTACAGGTGCAAAATGAAGCCAGACAAAATCCAACACAGATGGGGTACAAACAATACCCTGGCATCACTCCTTACCATAGAGGTACTTGCAATGGAAGTATTTGCAGTTAAGAGTTCTGGGAAGAATCCTAATAGGATTCTTATGTTTCAATGAGTTTCCCGACATAAGGCATATATGGGCAGCAAAAACTAGACTCAATGGGTTATAAAAGGAAAAAGGCATGAAATTGGAAGGAGAGGCAGGTTTTGGGGAAATATGGAAAAAATTGGAGGAGGCAAATTGGGGCAGATATGATCACATTTTATTATATACATATATGAAATTATACATGAAAAATAAACACACATTGGAAGGACAGAAGCAGATTACTAAATAAGGAAGAGGAAAGGGGATAGTCAGAAAGTAGGTGTTTTAGGCAACAATCGGGAATCTGAGTATCATTGGAAGTGTGTTGGAAATTCTGAAGGTTATCTAGCATGGAGTGGTGTAATATATAATGCTCTACCCTGTGAGTATCAGATTAGAGCTAGCGGCCCAGGTAAGACAAAATTCAGGTAATACAGTCACATATCAGAAAAAGACATTTTCTGATTATAGAAAAGATTATAGTTGACAATTGAATATCCTGAAGAGAACAGGAAAAACAATTGGGCATGAATGTCACTCAAAGGCCAAGGGGAAGTATATTTTCTCTTCATGATTTTAAGGTTGTTCCTGGTCTGGTTCTATCTTCATCTCTCAAGCATCTTTGTAGTGAACTGCATACTGCACTGTTGTATGCAACCCAGAAACCCTGCTGTTCTCATCACCAGTATGTGTGTATGTGTGCATGTATGTGTGTGTGTGAATGTCCGTGTGTATGCATATGTGTGTGCATGCATTCTTGTGTGTGTTTGTGTGTGTGTTCTCTACCATGTATGCTGCCCTTCATTTCAGTGCCACATTCTGCACATCTTCTAGGTCCCTTGATGCTACTGTCCATATCTGTCATCTTTCTCTTTGTCAAAATGCCCTGGCCTGTTGAAATAACAACAAGAAAAGGAACAAGATTAAAGGAATAAAGTAAAAAAGTTACCCTGTGAAATATTATTCCAGTAAGAATTAATATTCAAGTCATTTTTTGATTTGTCAATTTCTCTGTTATTCTCATCCCGTAGCCTTATGATGAATTTAAAGTACCCTCATTTATTACCTTCAATAAGAAGCTGGGGAAGCTAGAACAACATCTCTGCCAAAACAAAGATGAAGGATGCCATGTAATTGATCACGTTTACATTCCTAGAAAGAGCACATTTGCAATTTTGCCTGGCCTCTAGAACACAAGAAGTGAAAAGAATAAATAACTTGCTTACACATTTCTACAAGAGGTATTTGGGGTTTAATTTTCTTGCATAATTTAGGACTTTACAGACATTGATAAAACATACTTAATGTATGTATTTATATCTAATAAGATATAGCTTTAAATATTTTAAATGCACCACAATATGGCCACATATGGAAAAACAATTTCTTTTATAATTATAACATATTTTGATGTATCTATTGTTGCTGGCTTCCCCACAATCACTGATCTATTCACTGTGTCCAGTTGTGGTTTTGGACAGTAGTCTCTGCTTTGTTGTAAAAGAAGCTTCTTTGATGAAGGGGTTGTAACTATCATGATTAAATTTCTCTGTGGGTATAAGGATAAGAGTTAGAATGTAGGTAAGAGGCCGGGCAGTTGTGACACATGCCTTTAATTCCAGGACTTGGGAGGTAAAGGCAGGCAGATCTCTGAGTTTGAGAGCAGCCTGGTCTACAGTGAGTTCCAGGACAGCCAGTGCTACACAGTGAAACCCTGTCTTGAAAAAGAAAAAAAAAAGAATGGAGTTAAGAATTTTACTGATCTAGGAACATGATGGTAGTAGATTCTTTTTAAGGACCATGACCTCATTAGTCCTGAGAAATTGGTTATACCACAGCTCCTACACCTATGGCTCAGGGAAAATCATGGAAGAGGGGTAAGGTAGATTGCAAAAACCAGAGTACCAGGATGTCTGCTGACAAATAGACACTTGCAGAAATAGCTGCATATAGGATACCTGAATAATGGCAATATCAGTAGGCATAGTAAGGAGGAAGGGTAGAAACATCTCATGTTGTTCCACTCTTAGACAAAGAACTGCAGGCAACTAACGAATGTGGAGAGGTAGAATTATCTTCTCCCAGAGATGAACCTCCTAGTTGGTTGTCTAGTTTAAAGGGACCATTCCTGAAACTATATATACACAAACAATAAAATCAGAGTCAATAGGTTGTCTTCATATATTTATGCATGCATATACATATTGATACTAATCAAAGAAAAAAGAGGCTATTAATGTGAGGGAGGATATGGGAGGAGTTGGAGGAAGTAGACTTGGGAGAAACTAGAGAGAGAAAGGGATCAGTAATGTGATATAATATAACTATATTTTAACTAAAATATTTAAAAAAATATGTGTATGTCTGTGTATTCAAATGTGAGCCTTTTTACATGAGCACATGTGGTCAAGAATGTCAAGTCCCTTGAGCCTGGAGTTACAGGTGGTTGTACATCACCAGACATGGTGGCAGGAATCCAAACTTAGGTCATTGAAAGAGTGATATGAACTCTTAACCACTGATCTCCTGCACTTCCACATTATATTAACTCATTTGGTTTTGGCTGAAGTTGGACAAGAACTCTCTGTCTTTTTCACACAGAGTTTTAGGGTGGAGGTGCTCAGCCATGTGTGTAGTTATTCTGCCATGGAAAATCAGAAATGCTTTCTTTGGGCAGGTTATTCTTCCTTCTGTATCATACTGTCTATTCTCTCATGATTCTTGGACTCCAACAGTATGGGGCAGCCCATTATTGTTTTTTATCCACTGTGCTGTGATGTTTGTATATGTTTTGCCCAGGGAGTGACACTCTTAGAAGGTGTGGCTCTGTTGGAGTAGGTGTGGCTTTGTTGGAGTAGGTGTGTCACTGTAGGTGTGGGCTTTCAGACCCTCATCCTAGCTGCCTGGAAGCCAATGTTCTGCTAGCTGCCTTCAGATGATGTAGAACTCTCAATGAAGCCTGCACATGACTGCCTAGATGTTGTCATGCTCCCACCTTGATGATAATGGACACAGCACCAATTAATTGTTGTCCTTTATAGGGCTTGCCTTGGTCGTGATATCTGTTAATAGCAGTAAAACCACAACTAAGACAATGCCTTATTGAATTTATTGTATTTGAAACTAATTTGTAAGGAATGAAAGGGGAATTCTCCTCTTTTGTTACCAATATGCTAATTTCTTGGAATAGTATGTGGCATATCTGGAGAGAAGATAGTGAATCTGGGCTTCTAGTGATGCTGATGCTACTTGTCATGCAAGGATTAGCTAATATGACTGTTTTTCTTTTTTCTTTTTTTGTTTGTTTCGAGAAACATTGTGAGCCCATCCTATGGACTATAGTAATACCAGACAAATTATTATTTTTTCTATATAGACTATCCACACATTAGATAATTTCAACTTATTTTCATATATTCTCATTAAATCCAACTGCCCTATTGGAGTATTTTTTTTCTGAAATATCAGAGAATTTCCTGTTAAAATATTATTTTTTGTATATGGTATACAAACCAAAGTCCTAATAAGGTTTCTGATGGCTACTTTTCTTTTCTTTTTTTTGTTAATTTTTTATTAGATATTTTCTTCATTTACATTTCAAGTGCTATCCCATAAGTCCCCTATACCCTCCCCGCCCTGTACCCCACACACCCACTCCTACTTTTGGCCCTGGCATTCCCCTGTACTGGGGCATATAAAGTTTGCTAGACCAAGGGGCCTCTCTTCCCAATAATGGCGGACTAGGCCATCTTCTAATACATATGCAGCTAGAGACATGAGCTCTGGAGGTTCTGATTAGTTCATATTGTTGTTCCATCTATAGGGTTGCAGACCGCTACAGCTCTTGGGTACTCTCTTTAGTTTCTACATTGGGACTGTGAGCATCCACTTCTGTACTTGCCAGGCACTGACAAAGCCTCAAAGGAGACAGCTATATTAGAGTCCTTTCAGCAAAATCTTGCTGGCCTATGCAGTAGTGTCTGCGTTTGGTGGCTGATTATGTGATGGACCCCCTGGTTAGGGAATCTCTGGACGGTCCATCCTTTCATCTTAGATCTAAACTTTGTCTCTGCAACTCCTTCCACGGATATTTTATTCCCTATTCTAGGGAGGAATGAAGTATCCATGTGTTGGTCTTCTTTCTTGGTTTTCTTGTTTTGGAAGTTGTATCTTGGGTATGCTAGGTTTCTGGGCTAATATCCACTTATCAGTGAGTACATATCAAGTGACTTCTACTTTTCTAATCCTCTTTCTGTTTCATTTTTGTAGCACCATTATGGTCTCTTCAGTTTGCATGAATATACTGAACATTTGCTGGCACAGTAGCTCAGTGGTAGAGGGTTTACTTTATCTGCCTGAGGTACTAGACTCAATTCCCAGTTATTATCAAACAAAACATTCTGTAGTTTATGAAGTATAAAAATTGGCTTTATTAACACATTTTCTCATAAGATGAAGTTCATTAACCAAACATCTTTTGTAAAAAGGGGGAACTACATTTATTTGAGCCTTATTCAAAGCTACAGCTGTGAGATTATAGTGGATTTTGAGATCCAACCTCTGCATACCTTCTCAGAACATAATGTAAGTAAGAACAATTAAAATCAATCTTCTAATGGAGGACAGGAGAATGTAAGAGAGGAAATGGTAGACAGGTAAATCAGAAAATTGTTTCTGGTTAACAAAATGTGAGAAAGCACAAATCTGGACAACGGAAGTTGCCATGGAAACAGAGAACCACAGGAAATATAAGAGATTCCAAACAAGTACTGCATGCGCCTTATAGAAGGTATTCTTCTTTCTGACATACTCAAATGGTGTTAAGTGGGCAGAAAAATGCCTAGTTAGCTCTGAGACTAGTCTCCTATGTCCAGTGTAAAATAGTTAGTCCCTTAGTTATATCCCCTTTCTCTGAATTAACCTAAAAATAATGACTTTTACATATTATGTATCATATTTGTCTCCATTTCTTATCTTTGCAACTTTGAATGCTCACTTAACGAAGAAAGAGACTTTTTCATTTTACTTACCAATGTTTCAAGTTCTTAAGATGCTATAAATACATAGACATTAAGTCAGTGCCTCAGTAAAACAGGACAGGGAAATTAAAGAAAAATAGACTCAAGTTATTTAGGATTTACCAGCTGATTGAAATTAGGGGAGTATCTTAAAATAGTCACATTCTTGTAAATAAGAATAGCTGAATTACTTGTTGGATGGAAGAAATAATGCCCTTCAATGACAGGTAAAGTCCTAAGTTTATTACCATTGTACTGCATTTATCACACCCTATAAGAGTTGCTTGCTGTTTGAATCGCTTCCCAGCCATGTGCATAGGAGAACTATTATTAGATTGCTTTATGAATAATAGGTAATTAAAACAATCTATTTTTATTATTTATTTTGCAAACATTCTTTGTTTCAAGGCATAACAGTTAGAAATTGGAGGTGTATTATAAAAATACTACCAATATATGGCTTCTGTCAGGTATTAAAATAGGTATTAATAAATGACCAATGATTCAAAAACAATGTCTGAATGCAGTCATATCCAAAGGCAGGTTTCAGTCTCAACTCTTTGCTGTCCCTTTCTTGCTTTCCAGATATTTGTTATCCTACTGAGCAGTCATAAAATAATATTTTTGGCAGATTTATAATGGTGGATGGCATGTAGGCATGGTCTGCTAGAATCTTCAGGAGAGCTAAATAACAGCTATCTGATGGTGTAGATGACAGTTAAAAAAAGTCATCCTAGCAGCAAAGAAATATGAAACTTTAAAAAGCATAACAAAAAAAATTACATTCTGTCCCACAGAGATTGACATGGGCTAAGCAGTTCTTCCTCCTCCCCCTCACAAAGAAGGAATAGAGCCATGCTTTGGGTTGGAGCTTTGAAAAAGTGTTACTGTGCTCGCAGTGACATTTTATATGAAAAAAAAAAAAGAAAAAAGATTATGGAGGATGTTGTCTATGGCAGCTACAGAGGGAGGTGAGCCACTGGGGAAAACACTCTTTTTCCGCACTTAACCAGAGGAGCAGTGAAATGCTATTTTAAAAGGTCCTGCATGAGTCAGCAGTCACAGGCTCCCCAAAACCACACACTTGGGAAACTGAGAGTAAATGTCATGGGACTGCTCTCTTGAACCCTGGCGGAAGGATACTTTTAGAATTCCATAAGGTAGAAAACTGATCGGAGCTGTAGCATACAATGAAATACAAACTCAGGTTCCAAGCAATGAGGACACAGATTGGGAGGGGCTACCCAGAGCCAGGATCAACATTTATAACGCGCCCCACTGAAGCACTGCGGAGGGGAACAGCATTCCCAGTCGGACTCCTGAAGGGCTTCCCAGAATTGAGACCTAGCTCTAGAAGTGCCAGTCACACCAGAATCTGTGAAAGATGCTGCAGAGGCAGCAGTGACATTCAAGATTGCCAAGAGATCCTTCCAGCATATGTGATTTCCACGGAAGAGATCAGTTTCTGTGAACTGATGTCCCAGTGGGGTAACAAACATCTGGGAAGCAAGAAAGGGACACGATAGAGTTGAGACTGAAACCTGCATTTGGATATGACTGCATTCAGACATTGTACATCCGCTCAGCTCTCTCTCTTTTGTATTTCTTCTTCCTTTATTTAATGTCCATTGTCAGTTTAGCAGTTTAGCTCTGATGTGCTTTGTTTTCTGGCTTTTCTACCTTTTCTATTTTTCTTTTATTCTCTATTTTGTGTATGTGTGTTTGTGTGTGTATGCAATAAATTGATGTTGGTTGTCATTCTAAATTGCTTTTTTACCTTAAATTGCTTTTTACCTTAGATTTTTAGACATGATTCTTGCTGTATGTTAAATACATTACCAGCTAGTCAGCAAACCCTAGGTATCCTTCTGTTTCTGCCTCTCCAGCACAGAAATTACATATGTGTGCTACCGCACCTGGCTTTTTACATGAGCACTGATATTCTAAACTCTAGCCTCTATGCTGTTTGTTATTTTAAATTATGCATATGTCTGAATGTGGATATATACATGTGTATGCACATATTATACTATTAGTATTTTTAGTATTTTATTACTTTGTAAAAGATAAAGTTTAAATGGTGGTTGCTTCTCATTACTACTATCAACTCATATTGGGCTGATCTAGGAAAATGACTATTTTCTAGGCATTTCCCACTGAGAAGAATACTGTGGATTAAAACAGGTACATCAAACAACAGGTTTACAGAGAAATATCACACTCCAATCATATATTCACCTCTTGAATATTGAAATTATTTCAATTGAATGGCTGTGGATGATTTAAAAGGTCCAACAAATCACTTACTTCAGATATAAAAGTTCCAAAAGAAAAAGCATAAGAAATATGAAAACAAAACAAACAAAAAATAAAAAACCCAAGACATTATAACTCTTCCCCAGATGACCAATCCCATACTGCACTTTTCTTTTTTAATTAATCATTTTATTCATTTACATTTCAAGTGATTTCTCCCTTCCTGGTTACCCCTCCAAAACTCTCATCCCATCCCCCCTCCCCTCCCCCTTTGTCTCTATGAGGGTGCTCTTCTGCCCACTCCCCCACTTCTGCCTCATTGCTCTAGCATTGCCCTACACTGGGGTATCAAGCCTCCATAGGACAAGAGACTCCCCTCCCATCTATGTCATACAATGCCATTCTTGCTACATGTGTATCTGGATCTATGGCAACCTCCATGTATCCTTGGTTAGTGATTTAGTCCCTCGGAGCTCTGGTTGGTCCAGTTAGTTGATGTTGTTCCTGTGGGGTTGCAACCCACTTCAGCTTCTTCAGTCCTTCCCCTAGCTCTCCCATTGGGATCCTGGGGCTCAGTCTGATGATTGGCTATATCTGTATCTATGTTGGTAAGGGGCTGAGAGAATCTCTCAGGAAACAGCCATACCAGGCTCCTGACAGCAAGTACTTTTTGGCATCAGTAATAGTGTGATGGCTGTAGATGGCATCAATCCCTAGGTGGGGCGGTATCTGGATAGCCTTTCCCAACACTTTTAAATGAAATAACATATGAAGCTTCAGGAAAATAATTCAAAAGAATGGTTTTGAGTTTGGTCATTAAGTAAAAAGTATCACAAACTTTTGAATGAATTCCAAATGAACATGAAAAAACACGTGCATGAAAATGGAATCAATGCAGGATAATCAAATGTCTAATTAGAGAAACATTGAAGAAAAACAAATTGAAATATTGGAGATGAGAAATTAAATAAGATAACAAAAACTTTGGTGGAATGCCTCACCAACATAAAGGAGGACAGAGTAATGTATTAGGCCCTAATGACAGTGACAAATAAAAATTAATAAGGCAATATGAAAAGATCACTTGAAATGTATGGTGAATGTTGAATAACACTAAATTGAGTGAAGCTTGGACAGAAAAGAATAATTTCAAACTAGGGATATAGAAAACATATTTATTAAAATTTTATCAGAAAATTAGGAAGTCTGGTTATAGAGAGATTCAGGAGCTATTTGCCATCTCAAACAAGTAAGACCAGAAAAGAATCTTTCCATGCATTTATACTCAAAACCCCAGATATGCAGAATTAATAAATATATAAAAAGCTGCAAAAGAGAAATATCAAGTCACATAAAATCAGAATTTCTTATAAGAATAAGAACATCTTTCCTAACAGAAACTGCATAAGCCTGGGGTTCTTGAAATTATGTATTTAAACATTTTTTTTATTAATCATTTCATCCATTTACGTTTCAAATGATATTTTTTTTTTCTGAGATTCCCCTCCAGGACTTCCCAATAATATCCCTCCTCTCCCCATTCCTCTTTGCCTCTCCGAGGGTGCTCATCCACTCCTGCCCCATTCTGAGGCATCAAACCTCCACAGAACCAAGGGCTTCCTCTCCCATTGATGCCAGATAATGCCATCCTCTGCTACAGATGTATCTGGAGCCATGGCTCTCTCCATGTGTACTCTGGTTGATGGTTTAGTCCCTGGGAACTCTTGGTGGCCCAGTTAGTTGATATGGTTGATATAGTTGTTCTTTCTATAGGGTTGCAATTTCCTTCAGCTTCTTCAGTCCTTCTCTTAACTTTTCCATTGGGGCCCAGGGCTCAGTACAATGGTAGGGTATGAGTATCTGCATCTGTATTGGGCAGCTGCTGGTAGAGCCTCTCAGGGAAGAGCATACCCGGCTCCTGTCATGAAGTGCTTCTTGGCATCTGCAATAGTTTGGAGGTTTTATTCTGCAGATGGGATAGATCCCTAGGGGTGCAGTCTCGGAATGACCTTTCCTTCAGTCTATTCCACTTTTTGTCAGTGTTTTTCCTTTGTTTGGACAGGAACAATTATGGATTACAATTTTTGAGATAGGTGGGTGGTCACATTCCTTACCTGGGGCTGTGCCTATCTACAGGAGGTGATATCTACAGGTTGTATCTTCCCTTTGTTGGGTATTTTGGCTAAAGTCAAAATTGCTTCCCTTTGGGTCCTGGGAACCAATCACTTCCCTGGCATATGGGACTTTCTAATCGCTACCCCAAGCTCCCCATCCCCTGCTGCTACATATTTCTATTCAATTTCCTGACCTTCTGTACTTCTCTCCTGTCCTTTCCAATAACTGATTCTTACCCCCATTTTTCCCCCTCTTTCTCTCTTCCTCACAGGTCCTTTCCTCCCTCAACCTCCTGTGATTATTTTGTTCCCCCCTTTTATGTAAGATTGAAGCATCTACACTTTGTTTTCCTTCTTCTTAAGCTCCATGTCATTTGTTGGTTGTATCATGGGTATTGTGAAATTTTGGTCTAATATTCACTTATCAGTGAGTGCATATCATGTGTGTTTTTTGTGATTGGGTTACTTCACTCAAGCTGATATTTTCTAGTTCCATCCATTTGCCTGAAGATTTCATGAAATCATTGTTTTTAATAACTGAGTAGTACTCTATTGTGCAAATGTACCACATTTTCTTTATCTATTCCTTTGTTGAGGGACATCTGGATTATTTTCAGCTTCTGGCTATTATAAATAAGGCTGCTATCATCATAGTGGAACATGTGTCCTTGTTATATGTTGGAGCATCTTATGGGTATTTGCCAAGTAGTGTTATGGTTGAGTCTTCAGGTAAAACCTTTTCCTATTTTCTGAAGAATATATCCACTGCCTTTGATACTCAACAAAGTAATCTGCCATAATTACCAGAGAAAGAAACATTTCTCACAGTAACAGTGGGTTTAAGGAATTTATGTCCACTAATCAAGTTCTATAGAATGTACTTGAAAGAATCCTTTAGACAGAAGGAAGAAAAAACATACTTCACATAAAAGAAAAAAAGTAAGCAACTCTAAAAATCATATTTAAGCAATAGAGAAATAAGAAAATATCAAACACTGCTACTTTAACAAAGTTACAGGAATTAAAACACTCTTTTCAATAATAACTCTAAATATTAATTACTCAACTACTCAATGGAAAAACCAACAGATTAGCATAATGTATTAAAAAACAGGATTTCCATATTTTTACATCTAAGAAATGAACTACCCAAAGGACAAATGGTCCTTTGAGGTCAAGGGGAAAAGTTTGGAAAAAGGCACTCGAACTTAGGGGAATACGTACCTTGGGAGAAAGAACAGAAAAAGGTTTCCAACTCCCTATAAAGATAAATGGTACCTATGGGATAAAGATGGAGAAAAGGTATCTAGCACTCCATAAAGGTAAAATAGTACCTTTGGGGAAAGGATGGATAAGGGTACTTCAAGCAAAAGAAATTAGCAGGTGTTGCTGTTCTAAAATATGATGAAGTAAACTTGAAACCAAATCTAGTCTGAAGAGATTAAAGATGTTTACTCCATGCTAATTAAGGGAATAATCAACCAAGAAAATGTAGCCATTCTTAGTATACAGGCATTGACTATATGAGCATCCAATTTCACTGAACAAATACTTCTATGTGTAAATTCACAGGAAAAACAAACCATCGTTATAGTGGGTACCCCCAATAACTTTCTCTCACCAATTAAGAAGACATCTCAGATAAAATAAGAGAGAAACATGAGATTTAAATGACAACATAGGTCAAACCACATTGACAAATAATCAAACTAACTGACAGAAATATAGAAATCCCAAATTAATAAAATTAGAGATGTAAAAGAAAATAGCAAAACAGCAATAAAATTTAAGAAATCATTAGGCTATACCTACAAGACTTAGAGTCCAAATTGAAGGCTTTCTAGGTACATATGACCTATCAGGATTAAACCAGCATGCTAATAGAAATATGAACAAGTACTTAACAAGGAAAAATAATGAAGCACTAAGACTAAAAATAAAATCCCATCTAAACCCATTTCAAGTGTATATGGATTTCTAATGAATTCTATTGACCATTAAAGAGAATATCAATGTTTTCCAAATTTCCCATAAAACCAAACCAAACCAAACCAAACCAAACCAAACCAAACCAAACCAAACCAAACCAAACCAAACAATAAGAGGAATGCTATCAAGTTCTTTTCATGAAGTTACTCTTTCTCTAATACCAAAACACAATATAGACTCAACAACATAAAGGAAACTATAGATAAATCTCCCTGACAAACATAGATGCAATAGCTCTCAGTAAAACATTTTCAAAATATAGTCCAAGAACATGTGAAAAATATTTAGTATGATGAAATTGGCTTCATTCAGGAGACTCTAGGATGCTTCAACTATATAGGAATCTAAGACAACACATAAGTGGACAGAAGGACATAAATCACATGATTATCACAATAGATACAGGAAGCTTTTGTGAAAACCCAGCATCCTATCATGATAAAATCTATGAAAGACCAGGAAGAGAAAGAAAAGATTTCAATATAACAAAAGCTATAGCCAATAATATTATAGTAAATGGAAAAAAATCAAAGCATTTTTTTAAGTCAGAGACAACACATGGCTGTTCACTTTAGCCACTCCATTTCCATATAGGACTTGAATTTTTAGCTAGAGCAATAAGACTAGAGAAGGGAATAAAAGTATTCAAATAGGAAATGAAGTCAAAATATACTTACAGGTTAAATGATTCTCTACATAAAAAACCCCATAAAACTTTTCTAGGAAACTGTTGCTGTTGACAATCATTTTATCAAAATGGTAGGATAAAAATTAACATATAAAAATTATTAGACCTTATATGTCACATAGCTGTAGCATTCATGCTAAGAAAATCTCATAAATTATCTTGATCATAATTGTCTCAAAAAAGTACCTTGCAGTACATGTAATAAATGAAGCAAAAATATCTACAATGAAAACTTTGAAAAACTAAAGAAACCAAAAGCACAAAGAGCTAGGAAAACCTTGTATTTTCACTAGCTGATATTATGAAACTGATATTATGAAAATAACTGTATTACCAAAGGCAACCTATAGATTCAATGTTATACCAATTAAAATCCCTATGGTATTTCATATATATATTCTGATTTACATAATTTCCTCCTCTCTTTACACTCTCCAACTCCTCCCATATCCTTCTCTTCCTTCTCAATTTCATCATTTCTTTTAAAAATTACAATTATGCATGTGTATTACACATACCCATTAATATTAAACATGATCTGATGAGTCCATTTAGTGTTGGTCATATTCAGCACCTGGAAATTATTTCTTAGAGAAGGAGCTTTCTAGTCAGATCCACCTTGATTGCTCCAACTCTTTGTTAAAAGTGCATGGTGTCTTCATCAATAGGTACTTAATTTTAAATTTTTGACACAACTAAGGACAATAGCAATAAATAGCCTACATTTTTTTTGGAATTGCTCATACTCTTCTAACTAATAATTTCAAAGGTTTATCATACCTGATACTGGAATTTTTGTTTGATAGCATATCATATTAATAGGAAAAGATTCACACTTCATATAGAAGTGCATAACACCCTGTATACTAAAGCTATCCCAAAGACCAAAAATATATGTTCGTGGTATCATTATACTTGATTTTAAGTACAATTTGGAGTGATAACAGCAGAACAAACATGGTACTGACATAAAGCAGTCCTAGATATCAGTGGAATAGATGACCCTCTTATAAGCTCATGCAGTTATGCCATCTGACAACAGAAATATGTCAAAAATTCACATCGATGAAATGAACCTCTTCATCTAATTGTCCTCAAAAACTGGACATATATATAAATTAAAAAATGAAACTCGATCTGTCTCCCTGATTTGTACATAAATCAACTCTAAACAGGTTGAAGAAGTAAGCCAATGTAAAACATAGGACACTCACTGGAATATTTAAGGAACCAGTAGAAAAAAATTTCAAGATTAATGCACAGATAAGAATTTTCTGAATGAGATTTCATTTCCTCTGGAAATTATATCAATACATGACAAATTTAGTTAAAATATTTTGTACATTGAAGTTACTCATGCTAATCAAGCAGCCCCCAGAATAAGAAAATCTTTGACAGGTACACATATGGCAGAGAGTCTGTATGTAGAATATGCAAAGTTCAAAGAATAAATAAAACAACCTCATTAATAGATGGGGGAAATAAATAGGTAGTTATCAAAAGATAAAAACCAATGTCACAACACATATATACATATATAATATGTATATATACATATATGTATACACATGTACACATATATACATATACATGCTCATACACATACACACACACACACACACACACACACACACACATATATATATATATATATATATATATATATATATATATATATATATAGGCTCACTAATCACTAATGCAAGTGAAAACTTAATTGAGGGACTATCTTATTCCCACCAAAATATCAATCAGAATGAATACATATGAAATACATATGAAAATTATTGGATAGAATGTGACAAATGGGAACACTTATGAGAATGTAAACTAGTTTAGCCAGTATGGAAATAAAATAGAGGTTCCTCAAAAGGAAATAATAGACAAACAAACAAAATAAAAGCACCATGTGATACAGCCATATGTCACCCATGGAAAATTACTCAAAGGACAACATTTCACAGATTCAAGCACATCAGTGTTTAATGCAACACTATTCAGTGTGTTCTCACAGAGAGGGATGGGTAAATAAAATGTGACATACACAATGGGAAGTTTTTTAGCCACAAAGAACAAAGTGTCACATTCTTAGGAAAATAGATGCAGTTGGAGGTACTTAATATGCAAGTCTTAGAAAGATAGTTATAAATTTTCTTTTATTTGTGGTTCCTATATTTCATATACGTATGTGAAATAATATGTGATAGAAAAGTTGTCTCAGGGTACGGGGGGGTATAGTAGCAGAGGGATGTGTAAGGGGAAGGTACTGGTATGTGGCTGAAAGTATATTCAATATACAGTAAATACTTGTTTGAAAATCCCTTATATAACATAGTGCCACACATAATGAATATGTAAATAACAATTTTAAAATTGTAAAAGACAAAATTGAAGACTTGGGTGTTTTAGAGTGAAAAACTGTTTCCCTAGTAATGCTAAAAGTCCATGCTTAGGTGATGCCACATTGAAGTATAAACAGAAGATAAGTGATGAGCAGGGCCTCTGACTTGATTTTTACCTTGCATGAACAATTTAAATCTTTTAAAAAAAAGATTTATTTATTATTATACATAAGTACACTGTAGCTGTCTTCAGACATGCCAGAAGAGGGCATCAGATCTCATTAAGGGTGGTTTTGAGCCACCATGTGGTTGCTGGGATTTGAACTCAGGACCTTTGGAAGAGCAGTCAGTGCTCCTACCTGCTGAGCCATCTCGCCAGCCCAACTTTAATCTTTTATGAAACATTTTTAGTAATTATATACTTATCTCACACTAAACCCTACTTAAAGACTCCACAACTTCCCAATACTGTCAGGCTGAGTCCCAAGCTTCTAGAAAATTGAATATTAAAGGACAATCTGTACATAAACAGCAGAAAGAAACTTCCTCTGATAAACAGCATGGAAAATGAATCTTGTCTAGCATCTGCTGGAATGATGGGCATTGGAAAATTCAGTGGTCAACAACATGTTTGTCCTCAAACTGTCTTTTTTATTCATTATTCTACTTTATTTGATGAAGCATCTCTCTTAAGTATCATTTGAACCTAAAAGAACTCTTAGAACAAAAGATACAAATATGAATCTTCTTATATATTGTAGTTTTGATGTGAAATATTTCCTATAGACTCATATTTTCATACACTTGGTATCCACTGGTGGTGATATCATAGGAGATTCTGTATCCTCTAGGACATGCAGTCTAACTGGGGCAAATGAGGTACTGGGGGATAAGCCTTGAGGTTTATACTAAAACTCCACTTTCTGTCCTGTTTCTCCATTCCAAACTGCCCAGATATGGGCAAGCTCTGACTACCATGCAGCCATGACTTCTCTGACAGAATGTACTATATTTCTCTAAATTATTTCCCAAATAATTCACCCTTTCTCATTTAAAATTCTATTGCATTTTTTGTCATAGTTATTCAAAAAGCAACTGATACAGAAAGTAGGTGCTAGACCTGCAGTTAGTGCTGAGATAAAACTGACCATGTAAGTCATGGATCTTCAGACAGAGTTTGAAAAAGGAACGTGGAAGAGTTTGCAACTGGTTAGAGATAATAAAACATTGTAAGTAGAGCTACATGGGAGTTTTATGAGTTTGATAGATCAGAATGTTCACAGAAATACAAACAGTTGAGGCAACGTTTGTGAGTTATCAGAGGGAAGTGAATTCTCCACCAGGAAATCGGTTGGAGTCCATTCATGTTATATTCTGCCAGAATCTTGCTATATTTTATTTGTGTCTTAAAAACTTGATTGTGAAATGAATTCAAAAGTAATTAATATTTTGTGCAGAGAAAATTTTAAGGCACCATGATATATAGGTGGATACACAGCTAACTGATATGAGAGAGAGAGAGAGAGAGAGAGAGAGAGAGAGAATGAGAGAATGAGACAGAGAGAATGAGACAGAGAGAAACAGAGTGGGGGGGGGAGACAGAGAACTGAGTTAAAATTTTGGAACAAGGGTGCCAGTGTAAGGTTTTAGTTGTGAAAATGATTAGTGTAATTAAGGAGAAATCTCACAGTTGGCACTGGAACAAAAGGAGAGATACCTTAAAGGAAAGAACCCATCCATTAAAAACTTCAGACTATAAAAGTGAAATGTATTTGAAAGGAGAGATCCTGAACTGAGAAGGTCATAGTAAGGGCTTCTTTCTCTAAAACATTCACCCAGGGAAGAATTTTCTCAGGTAAAGCCATGAAGGCACACACAGTCCACTGCAGCTGTGGTCTAAACTGGAATCAACTATATCTAGAGCTGGTAGCAGGAATTGGTATCATAATGTAATGCTCGTTTTGTAGGCATGAGAGACATTAGGCATGAGGAAGTCATGAGGGGTTACAGCAAAGTTCCACGCAGGACGGGCAACAAATAGCACTTCTGGATTCCCTCCATTGAGCTCATAAGCAGGCTGTGTGTAAACAAGAAAGATGAAGTCTGGTGTCACTTTGTGCCCTGCTCCTGCTTCATATTCCATCAAAATGTGAGCAAGTGGCTGCAACTAGGCCGGGCCACCATAGGTCAACATGCCATTATGCTCTCTCTTTTTCAAGGTAGATTGTACCCTTCAAACCACAAGGAAAGAAATTGTACTTCCCTTAAACTGCTTCTCACCAGGCATTTCATCACAGTGCTACAGAAAAGAACAAACATACCATACCTAAACAAGAGGCCCCTGGGATACTTCAGTACACATGTGAAGGACATGCATAGTGCATAATTAGAACAGGTGAGAGCCTCTGGTAGTGGAGTACTTTATTAGATATTAATCAAATCTAGAATGACCAAAATCTCTAGGAATGAGAGACACTGGGATATGTTAGATGACATGATTCTGGCATCAGTATATGGCCATAGATTTCTAGGTCATTAAAAGAAAGTTTCCTGAGTACTTGGTTAGACACTTTTGTTTTACACAGCTTCTTCTTCTTCTTCTTCTTCTTCTTCTTCTTCTTCTTCTTCTTCTTCTTCTTCTTCTTCTTCTTCTTCTTCTTCTTCTTCTTCTTCTTCTTATCTCGACACTCGTTTGTTTTTTTTTTTTTGTTATACCTGCTAAATAAACAGTCCTAGACAAACCACGCCCATGCTAAGGTTATTCTGGATCATTCTTTTCTTTGTTGATTGACAGGAGCATTTAATTGAAGACATAGGCTATACTCTATCTTTGTCATTGAGTTATTCTTTGTCACTCTATATAAACTAGCTATTTTTTTTCTTTTTTTAGTAGATATTTTCTTTATTTCCCCTCCATAAACCCTCTATCCCTTCCCTCTTTCCTCTGCTCATCAACTCACCCACTCCCTCTTCCTGGCCCTGGTAATCCCCTATACTGGGGGCATATAACCTTCACAGGACTAAGGGCCTCTCTTTTCCCACTTAAGACTGACTAGGCAATCCTCTGCTACATATGTAGCTAGAGCCATGAGTCCCACCAGGTGTTTTCTTTGGTTGGTGGTTTAGTCCCAGGGAACTCTGGGGGTACTGGTTAGTTCATATTGTTGCTCCTCCTATGGGGCTGCAAGCCCTTCAGCTCCTTGGGTATTTCACTAGCTCCTTCATTGGGGACCCTGTGTTCTGTCCAATGGATGGCTTCAGGCGTCCACTATTGTATTTGTCAGGCACTGGCAAAGCTGCTCAGGAGACAGCTATATCCGGCTCCTGTTAGCAAGCTCTTGTTGGCATCTACAATAGTGTCTGGTTTTGGTGATTGTTTATAACATTCTCACAGAGAAAAACTGAAACCTGCAGTTTCATCCAGTAAAATGAATGATTAGAGGTCTTGGGATCAAAACTAGCTAATTTTTATACTTATTTTCTAGATCAAGTATTTTTAATACCATTGACATGTTGTAAAATTGAACAATCTTTTGGTTAAATATCCAAAACAAAATAAAGCAATATTTCTTAAGCTACATTGAATAAATTATAACTACATGATAAACACACAAATTAAGAATCTTTTTCTTAGACAATAGAGAAGGATACAGATAAGGAAATACTTGTTTAACATTTGGAAATGATACTTAGCATAAATATGACATTCATTGGCTTTGTTATTAGCAGTGGGTCTTCTCTTATTTGTATTTGAATTTTAATATGTACGTTTTTATACACTATTATGTATTTCTGACATTCATTACATAATAGATGATTTGTTGCCATGAATTATCTACCTACATTGATAACATAAAATCTGTGTGAACAACAGTTGAAATATTTGCTCATTTAGAGTGACACATCCTCTCTGCTTTGGCCTCGGATTTTAATGAGAGGCAGTAAATGTGAGTCATTTCCATGAGCCTAGAGCTTGAATTTCCAAATATTGAATGTAAGTGTACATTCGTTTTGTGTTTCATTTTGCTAGAGATGTTACTCTAATGAATTTTGCCTGAAGCTGGTGGTACTCATTGAGAAATGGTGAAAATCAATTAAATGACCCATTTCCCCCACATAAAATGGATGATTTCATGAATGTAAAATATTTAAAGGGAAATATAAATATTAATGTTTAATTTGACTTGAATTCACTCTCTTCTTAATAACTGTTCATTCTTCAGCAAGGGAGATACAGTGATCCCACTAGGCATGATTGACAAAATTCCATTTAGGCCAATTCATTTGGTGCAATAATGTATCTTAATTATTTGGCACCTTCAACATCTTTCATTGCTTGAGGACACAGGAGTTGGACCATGAGAATTACATCTTACTTTTCACTGCCAAGGAACTCTATATTCTTATAACGTATGCTATGGTAACCAAGAAAGAATGGAACCAAAGCATCTGGGATGTCATGTCTCACAAGTCTATGATACTTATTGGTATTTTTGAAAGATAGTGTGCTGTTACATTATAAATTCAAATTATTCCTCCTAATCATGTCTACCAAGAAAGGGGACGATTTGAATATTTTGTTTTAACTATTTTCAAGCCTTCTGCTAGCATACAAAAATGAGACTCATTAAAATAAATGCTAAGGAATTATCATCTCATAGTATTTGATTCTAACTAAATAATATTTGCCTCCCTTATGAAACTCACTCAAGCTAAAGTAATTCTTCACAATCATGTTTTACAGAGGAATAAAAGTCACAATATTGAGTTGTCCTCTATTGTATCATCATGGTTCAGCAAGAGCTGGTAGCATAGCAAACTTACTTTATTTTGTTAAATCATACTCCTAACACAATCTAAGCAATTTAACTGACACCAAGTGCCTCCTACTCTATCCCATTCTTCATTATGTGTATTTTTAGTTTAGATTTATTCCCTTTGTCATTAATCTTCTTCCAAATAACTTATTTATTTATCCATTTATCCATCAAACACCTGTGAAGTGGTCTGTGTATGTTGTGAATTCAAATGAATGTCGGGGTTCTGAAACCAAGCATCCAAACACCAAACAAAACAGTCTTTCAATAATTGCCAAAGCAAGGACGCAAGCAACCAACAAACCAACTAACCAACCAATCAAGCAACCAATCTTCCAGCCAATTACTCAAACAAGCAATCAAACAACAACCCAACTAAGCAATTAACCAACCAATTGCCTAATCAAGCAGTCAGTCACTCACCCAACCAACCAACCAACCAACCAACCAACCAACCAACCAACCTGTACCCAACCAAGAAACCAAACAACCAGTCTGTCAGTTAATCACCCAAGCAATCATTCAGCCAACCAACCAACCAACCATCCTACCAACTGACTGTCTGACCAACCAACCGAACAACTGACCGACCAACCAACCAACCAACCAACCAACCAACCAACCAACCAACCAAAGAACCAAGTAACTAATCATCCAACCAAACAAGCAGTCATTTCCCTGCTTTCTAGTGTTTCTTCAGCTCTAAAATGAGAATTATTAAATTAATAGGAGAAGTGCTGTTTCTCTTGTTAAGAATTGTGGGAGGAAGATATGCTTCATCCATTTGGTGTCTATAGGGACTGGATCCTGAGGATAAAAGCATCTAGTTGACATTTGAGGAATATATAAAGATTTCCAAGAATCTAAGGAAAATGAGGACCTTAAAAATAGAGTGAAGAAAATGTTAAAGATTTACTTAAAAAGAGTTGCTTCTCACAAATTTAAAATTCCCCATTTAGCTTTCATATCCTTTCAAGTTCTGGCCTATCTTTTTGTCTGCCTATGCTTCCTTTGCTTCTCAACAGAGAGCCTTTGCTTCAGTAATGCTTCTTCATGCTCCTAAGCAAAGCAAGTTTTAAGCTGTCATCTAATCTAACCTCTTCCTCAAGTCAAGCTCATGCCTCACACTTTCAAGACATCTGTAGAAATTAGTACCTCCACTGATCTTTTCTTTGGGCAAACCATGTGTGTGCTTAATGGATAAATTAAAGCGTCTTTTAATTCAACACTTAGTTATTATTCCTTGTCAATTTTAAAATAACTATGAGAAATTTGGAAAGTAGTTTAATTCTGGTCTTGGTTTTGGTGATAATCTTGACTTCATGGCATTGGGAATTTATTTAACTTATCATAACATGAGGCTAACAAAACAGTGTGAGAAGTATTTATATGAAGACAAAATGATGTTAAAAAGGTCATTGGCAAGGCTGAGTTTGAATAACCTACAAAACATTGCAAATAGGGGAGGTTAATTTTCATTTGTTATGAAGAAAAGTTTGCTGAAATAAATGGAGATGTAATGTAGGAGAGAGATAAGTACTACTTTTTCTGGGGTAGATGAAACATATCTTCCTCCAGTGCATAACCAGAGAATCCCAACACTTCTCCCATTAAACTAATGATTTCTCACATCAGAAGTGAAGGTATATCAATCAGAAAGGAGAATATGGGGTATTCTTTGATACCTAGCATTCATGTGAAGACCCAGCATATATTGAACAGTTACTTGCTATTTGTTGCTTAAATGAATAAATAAATAACATTTTTGTAAAAGAGAAATGACAATTACATAACCCCAAATTTAAAAATTAATAAAATTAATAATAAAATTCAGAAAGGTGTAGCAATTATCTATTTAATCATTTATTATTTTTTTTAAATTCAGGGTCTATTTAAGCAACCACTCTTGTCATCCTGTTTCAGTCTTCTGAGTGCTTGGATTACAATTTTGATCCACTGTAATGGGTAGTGGGTATTTTTTCAGAGGAATATTCTAGGTATTTCAGTAACACAGCCAGCAATAAGGTGTTATAGATAATGAGTCAATTAAAATGATTTCTATAACAGTTTAGTAACTTTAGATAAATTGTGCATAGTCAAATGGTTATGTATTCCAGCATATAGAATAACTTTAGTGCGTCAGGCCCTGGCATAAGAACTCTGGCGTATATACTATAAAATTCTTAGTATTGCCTTATTTTATCATAAAATCATCTTATGCTTCTGGCAACTGGAAATAGAAAAATAGAGTGACTTGCTCAATGTCATATATACAGAATATATCTGTTCTAGGATGAGAATCATAACTATTATATATCCCTAAAACTACCCTAAGAAAATCAGTTCAGGAAGGGTAGTTTTTGAATATATAAATATATTTCCGGCTACGAAATTTGAATTGTAGTAGATCGGTGCTATACATTATGAGCCTTTTGCAATGGCAAACACTAGAGAGGTGCTGAGCTGAGTCAGCACAGTGAGCCAGATGGTGCACGCCTGGCTCATTGCAGGTGTGAAGGATAATGGGCCAGAGTTATGTTAAATATGATATTAATACTAGTAAAATACAGCAACAGGAATCCCTGAAAGTACCTGCCACTTGCATTAAAGTCTAGTAGAAAAGTGTATAGAAAAGAGAGAAAGCTAGGTATAATAACATATTAACTAACATTTATTCCTCAATTCAGTTGGAGATTTTTGGTGAGTAAGCCCTGAGTTACATTTCCAAAATAATATAAAATTACTAAATGTCTCCAGTTTCTATTTTTGAAGTGTATAGTGCTTTCAGCAATAGGGTCTTAATTTCCTGGAGGCAACCAGGACAACAGCAGTAGTTTATGTACTTGGGGAATTTCTTGGATTTTGCTCACCAGTAACATAAAGGGGGGTTTTTCATACTTAGCAATGGATATTTTGTTTGGTATTCTAATTCAGCTTGTAACTGACCCAGAAGCCTCCTCACTAAGGACAAGCTGTCCTAGTCTCTCAAGATTTTATGAAGGTTGCCAGGAGAGAAAAGCGATCAATACTCATAACCAGCTATAAAGCCCATGAACATTAAAAATGACGGACCTGGCAAGACATATCAAACAATGCAACAGTGGTTCTTTTATCTTGTAACTAAACAACATCTGCCTAATTGGATTCAAGGCACACTCATTAGGAAGGAATTCATGCCTGGTACTATAAATCTAGTCAGTTATCTACTATAATCTAGTGAGATAATGGACCCTAGAGAACCTACTTCTTTATTTTCCTAAACCATTGTAACTTCTAACTGTATTCTAAATAATTATCCTCATATCTACAGATAAATGTAGCTCTAATTGCTTATCAAATAAATTTCTTTTTGCAGTAGATAAAGGTTGCTTCAGAATTCACAAGCAATCTGAAAAAAAAGTGTCCTACATCCAATGCTCAGGAGATATGTCATAGAAGTGGTGGAAAAATTGGAAGTGTCAGATGACTGGCAAAAATGGTGTGAGATAGTTTCTTTTCGATATGACAGTGAAGATACATCCATGAAATTTAAATAATATGGTTGTCTAAAGAAGATATGCATAATGCTGATGCTTGTCAACATGGGGGGGGGGATTTTATAATACCTCACCACTAGGTGAGCAGCTATAAGCAAACAATGGCTGCTGAGAGAGGTAGAATGCGAATTCGTCTTCTCCAGGAGTGATCCCATTGATAGGTTAGCCTCTTCTAAGGGTTTAGCTCTAAAGACATGGAAATAAAACAACAGTAAATGGGATCAGTAGGCTATAATACTACATACACACACTTGGATAATAATAATAAGTGAACTTGATAGGGGTTTGATTAAGCTGGGTGTGGTGGCGCATGCCTTTAATCCCAGCACTAGGGAGGCAGAGGCAGGTGGATTTCTGAGTTCGAGGCCAGCCTGGTCTACAAAGTGAGTTCCAGGACAGCCAGGACTATAAAGAGAAACCCTGTCTCGAAAAACCAAAAAAAAAAAAAAAAAAAAAAAAAAAAAAAAAAAAAAAAAAAAAAAAAAAAAAAAAAAAAAAAAAAAAAAAAAAAAAAAGAAGATATGAGTAGAGAGAGAGGGTTGGAAACATTATAAACTGTATTCATATGAAATTCTGAAAATGTTTAATAAAAATAAAGTTTTTGATAATTAAGTGCTCTTCCATCAGTGTGCATTTTACATGTGCTTATATTTGAAAAAACTGAGAATTCTCAAATTAGTAACTTGTGAACATCAAGGTTTTTGGAAAATAAGAGCAAATAAACCTCAAAATTCTAGATGAAAAGAAGCGTTATGGTGGAAGGTGTTGATATAAAAATAAAGGAACCAAAACAAGGAACTGGCTCATTGAAATGGTAAACAAGATCTATAAAATCTTAGTGAAATAACCACAATATAAGACACCAACTAATAAAATTAGAGGTGAAACAGGAAAGAAATGTATATATTCCTTTATTCACTTCTGGTATCAATGTATTAGGAGAAATCTATAGCAAGAAGGTATCTGATTTTCTCTCTGGTGACTCTCTAAGGCGGGTCCACTCAGGAGTGCACAGGGCGTAGAAGTGGCATACCAGTTTGGACAGGGTCCTACAGGCTTACATCTGCCAGGAGGTAGGGATGTTCCTTAGCCCTTTGTGCACCTTCCCTGCCAGAGGAGAGTTTGCCTCCAGGAAGTGTATGACACCAGGACTCAGGTGAGATCACAATTTTCTCTGTGGTGTTTCTCTAAGGCAGGTCCACACAGGAGCACACAGGCCACAGAAGCAGCATACAGCTGGGACAGGGTCTTATGGGCCTACATCTGTACCGAGGAGGCAGAGCTGTTCCACAGCCATTTGTGCATTGGTCTTGCAGGGAGAGAACTGGTTTCCCAGGAGTGCCTACAGAACCACAGGAGGAACAGGCTCCAGCCAGAGACAGTAAGAACATCTAACACCAAAGACTACCAAATGGTGAAAGGCAAGCGCAAGAATCTTATGAACAGAAACGAAGACTACTTGACATCATCAGAACCCAGTCCCCCCACCACAGCATGTCCTGGATATCCCAAAGCACTGGAAAAGCAAGATTCGGATTTAAAATCCCATCTCATAAGTACATTAATAGCTCCCTTAAAGAAATACAGTAGAACACAGCTAGACAGGTAGAAACCCTTGAAGAGGAAACACAAAAATCCCGTAAAGAATACAGGAAGACAAAAACAAACAGGTGAAGGAATTGAGCAAAGCCATCCAGAATCTAAAAATGGAAGTAGAAACAATAAAGAAATCACAAAGGAAGACAACTCTGGAGATAGAAAACTTAGGAAAGAGATTAGAAGCCATATAGATGCAAGCAACACCAAAGAATACAAGAGATGGAAGAGAGAATCTCTGGTCCAGAAGATTCCATAGAAAACATTGACACAACAATCAAAGAAAATGCAAAATGCAAAAAGATCCTAGCTCAAAACATACAAGAAATTCAGGACACAATGGGAAGACCAAACCTAAGGGTAATAGGTATAGATGAGAATAAAGATTTTTTTAACTTAAAGGGCCAGTAAATATTTTCAACAAAATTATAGAAGAAAACGTCCCATACCTAAAGAAAGAGATGCACATGAACATATAAGAAACCTACAGAACTCCAAATAATTTGGATGAGAAAAGAAATTCCTCCCATCATATAATATTCAACACCTCAAATGCACAAAACAAAGAAAGAATATTAAAAGCAGTAAGGGAAAAAGGTCAAGTCACATATAAAGGCAGAACTATTAGAATTACACCAGACTTCTCACCAGAGATTATGAAAACCAGAAGATCCTGGGCAGATGTCATACAGACCTAAGAGAACACAAATGAGAGCCCAGGCTACTAGTTTTCCTGAGCCAGGAAAACTCTCAGTTAACACAGATGGAGAAATCAAAGTATTCTATGACAAAACCTTTACACAATATCTTTCCATGAATCCAGCACTTCAAAGGAAAAATTCCAACCTAAGGAGGGAAACTACTCCCTAAAATAGCAAGAAATTGATCTTCCGACAAACCTAAAAGAAGACAGCCTACATGAACAGAATCCCAACTCTAACAACAAAAATAACAGGAAGAAATAATTACTTTTCCTTAATATCTCTTAATATCAATGAACTAATTTCCCCAATAAAAAGACATAGACTAACAGACTGGCTACATAAACAGGACCCAACATTTTGCTGCATACAGAAAAGCCACCTCTGGGACAAAGACAGACATTTTTTTAAAAGGCTGGACAACAATTTTCCAAGCAAATGGTTCACAGAAATAGGCTGGAGTAGCCATTCTAATATTGAATAAAGTTGACTTTCAACCCAAAGTTATCAAAAAAGACAAGGAGGGGCACTTCATACTCTTCGAAGGTAAAATCTTCCAAGATGAACTCTCAATTCTGAACATCTATGCTCCAAATGCAAGGGCATCCACATTCATTAAAGAAAATTTAGCAAAGCTCAAAGCACACATTGTACTGCACACAATAGTACTAGGAGGCTTTAACACCATAAATGGACCCCATGCTTTCATAAATGGATAGATCCTGGAAATAGAAACTAAACAGAGACACATGGACACTAACAGAAGTCATGAAACAAATGGATTTAACAGATATCTGTAGAACAGTTTATCATAAAACAAAAGGATATAACTTCTTCTCAGGACCTCATGTTACCTTCTCCACAACTGACTATACAATTGGTCACAAAACAGGCCTCAACAGATATAAAAATAATGAAATAATCCCATGCATCCTATCATACACAGATTAAGGATGACCTTCAATAACAACATAACTAATAGAAAGCCCACATACACATAGAAGCTGAACAACACTCTACTCAATGATAAATTTGTCAAGGAAGAACTAAAGAAAGAAATTAAAGACTTTTTAGAGTTTAATGAAAATGAAGCTTATGAGACACAATAAAAGCAGTCCTAAGAGGAAAACTCATAGTTCTTAGTGCCTCCAAAAAGAAACTGGAGAGAACATACACTAGCAGCTTGACAGCATACCTAAAAGCTCTAGAACAAAAAGAAGCAAATTCACCTAAGATGGCAGGAAATAATCAAACTCAGGGCTGAAATCAACCACATGGAAACAAAAATACCTATATAAAGACTCAACCATACCAGGAGCTGGTTCTTTGAGGAAATCAAAAAAATAGATAAGCCCTTAGCCAGACTAACCAGAGGGCACAGGGACAATATCCTAATTAACAATGTCAGAAACAAAAAGGGAGAGATAACAACAGGATTTGAGGAAATCCAAAATATCATCAGACCTTATTACAAAAGCTTATACTCAACAAAACTGGAAAACCTGCATGAAATGTGCTGTTATAGATAGATATGAGCTACCAAAATTAAATAAGGATCAGTTTAATGATCTAAAGTGTCACATATCCCCTAAAGAAATAGAAACAGACATTAATAGTCTCCCAACAAGAAAAAGCCCAGGACCACATGGGTTTAGTGCAGAGTTCTATCAGATCCTCAAAGAAGACCTAATACCAATACTCCTGAAACTAGTTTACAAAATAGAAACAGAAGATACTGTATCCAATTTATTCTATGAAGCCACAATTACTCTGATACCTAAACCACACAAAGACCCAACAGAGAGAACTTCAGACCAATTTCCCTTATGAATATTGATGCAAAAATACTCATTAAAATTCTCACAAACTGAACCCAAGAACACAACAAAATAATCATCCATCATGATGAAGTTGGCTTCAACCCAGGGATGCAAGAATGGTTCAATATACAGAATTCCATCAATATAGTCCACAATACAAACAAACTCAAAGAAAAAAATCTTGGAAAGATCAGGAATTCAAGGCCCATATCTAAACATAATAATAAATGCAATATACAGCAAACCAGTAGCTAACATCAAACTAAATGGAGAGAAAGTTGAAGCAATCCCACTAAAATGAGGGACTAGACAAGGCTGCTCACTCTTTCCCTACATATTCAGTATAATACTTAAAGTCCTAGCCAGAGTAATTAGACAACAAAAGGACATCAAAGGGGTACAAATTGGAAAGGAAGAAGTCAAAATATCACTATTTGCAGGAGGTATGATTATATACATAAGTGACCCTAAAAATTCCACCAGAGACCTCCTAAACCTGATAAACAACTTCAGTGAAGTAGCTGGATATAAAAAAAATTAACTCAAACAAATCAATGGCCTTTCTCAACACAAAGAAAGTCTGAGAAAGAAATTAGGGAAATAACATCCTTCACAATAGTCACAAATAATATAAAATACCTTGGTATAACTAAGCAAGTAAAGATCTGTGTGATATGAATTTCAAGTTTCTGTAGAAAGAAATCAAAGAAGATCTCAGAAGATGAAAATATCTCTCATGGATTGGCAGAATTAATATAGTAAAAAATGGTTATTTGGCTGAAAGCAATCTACAGATTCAATGTAATCCGTATCAAAATTCCAATTCAATTCTTCACAAGGTTCAAAAGAGCAATTCTCAAATTCATCTGGAATAACAAAAAATCTAGGATAGCAAAAACTATTCTCAAGAATAAAAGAATCTCTGGCTGAATCACCATTCCTGACCTAAAGCTGTACTACAGAGTAATTGTGATATTCAAAAAAAAAAAAAAAAAAAAAAAGGCATGGTACTGGTATAGTGACGGACAGGAAGATCAATGGAATAGAATTGAAAAGCCCAGAAATGAACCCACACACCTATGGTCACTTGATCTTTGACAAAGGAGCTAAAACCATCCAGTGGAAAAATGACAGCCTTTTCAACAGATGGTGCTGCCTCAACTGGAGGTTAGCATATAGAAGAATGAGTATTGATCCAATCTTATTTCCCGTACAAAACTCAAGTCTAAGAGGATCAAGTACCTCCACATAACACCAGAGACACTGAAACTTATAGAGGAGAATGTGGGGAAGAGCTTTGAACATATGGGCATAGGGGGAAAATTCCTGAACAGAACACCAATGGCTTGTACTATTACATCAAGAAGTAACAAATGTGCCCTCATAAAATTGCAAATCTTCTGTAAGGCAAAGGACACTATCAATAAGACAAAAAGACAATCAACAGATTGGTAAAAGAGCTTTACCAATCCCAAATCTGATAGAGGGCCAATATCCAATATATACAAAGAACTCAAGAAGTTAGACACCAGAAAAATCAAATAAGCTTATTAAAAATGGGGTACAGATCTAAACAAAGAATTCTCAACTGGGAATACCAAATGGTTGAGATGCACCTAAAGAAATGTTTAATATCCTTAGTCATCAGTGAAATGCAAATCAAAACAAACCTGACATTCCACCTCACACCAGTCAGAAGGGCTAAGATCAAAAACTCAGGTGACAGCAGAAGCTGGTGAGGATGTGGAGCAAGAGGAACACTCCTTCATTGCTGGTGTGATTTCAAGTTAGTACAACCACTCTGGAAATCAGTTTGGTGGTTCCTCAGAAAATTGAACCCATATGTCCCTCAACAGAGGAATGGATACACAAAATGTGGTACATTTATATAATGGAGTACTATACAGCTATGAAAAACAATGAATTTATGAAATTCTTAGGCAAATGGATGTATCTGGATAATATCATCCTGAGTGAGGTAACTCAATCACAAAAGAACATACATGATATTCACTCACTGATAAGTAGGTATTGGCCCAGAAGCTTGGAATACCTAAGATGCAATTCGCAAAACATATGAAACTCAAGAAGAAGGAATACCAAAGTGTAGATACTTCGATCCTTCTTAAACAAAAAAGAACAAAATACTCACGGTAGGAGTTACAGTGACAAAGTGTGAACCAGAGACTGAAGGAATGAGTATCCAGAGATTCCTCCACCTGCGGATTCATCCCATATACAACCACCAGACACTATTCTCCACCTGCGGATCCATCCCATATACAACCACCAGACACTATTCTCCACCTGCGGATCCATCCCATATACAACCACCAGACACTATTCTCCACCTGCGGATCCATCCCATATACAACCACCAGACACTATTCTCCACCTGCGGATCCATCCCATATACAACCACCAGACACTATTCTGGTTGCCAAGAAGAGTTTGCTGACAGGGGCCTGAAATAGCTGTCTACTGAGAGGCTCTGCCAGTGCTTGAAAAATACAGAAGTGGATGCTAACAGCCATCCATTGGACTGAGCACAGGATCCCCAATGAAGGAGGAAGAGAAAGTACCCAAGGAGCTGAAGGGGTTTGCAGCCCCATAGGAGGAACAACAAAATGAACTAACCAGTACCTCCAGAGCTCCCTAGAACTAAACCACCAATGAAAGAAAACACTGTGTGGGACTCACTGCTCTAGTTGCATATTTAGCAGAGGATGGCCTAGTTGGTCATCAATGGGAGGAGAGGTCCTTGGAAACTGTGAAAGCTCCAGTGTGGGGCATGCCAGTGCTGGGAAAGGGGAGTGGTGGATTGGTGAGCAGGGGGTTAGGGAAGAGGATAATATGTTTTCAGTGGTAAAACTAGGAATGTGGATAACATTTTAAATGCAAATAAAGAACACATCAAATAAAAAAATAAAATCTAAAAGTAAACAAATAAATAAAAAAGAAGTTATTTGGGCTCATTTTTATATCCAAAGCTGAACAAATAGTTCTTCCCAGTAGCTTTAGAGTGTATTAATCTGTATTATTTCTGGATTAAAGGAAAGAAAGCCATGAAGTGAGTTTTAGATAATTTATTTTACTGTAGTTATCATAGGGCAAGATGAATTGGTGAGTCCCAGTATGGAAACCTTGCTGATTGGAGAATCATAATTTCCATCAAGATTCATGCACATGAAAATTTCTGTTTTACCTGAAATTTTGGTTAGTTTAACATCATAGTCAAAAATATCTTCCCATCTTGACTAATACACAAAGAACCATTTTACTGAGTTTGTACTTCAAGAAGCAAACTCTCCATCAGTGCATGCATGAGTGAAGCATTCAGTTGACAAGCCAAATAAATTGTGTGTGGAAGTCAGTCCATTTGACCATCAGTTGTGTCAGATGTTAGAATAAATATGTGGAATAAATTAGCTTTCAGGAGCAACTCATTTAATTTGGATACTTCAATCCTTCTTTTTACACTTATAGACAGTAGGACAGTTACATTCCTTTCATTCATTAAGTACTTCATGGAAGGAAAACCTTGGATAAAACCATTTCTCCTTTAAGAGGATGTTGTTGATTATACTTATGAGAAGAATGACAGCTCTGTTTTATGTTTACTATTCTTCAGGTTGGGTGATCAAAAGCACAGAAAGCTTTGGCTTTGGAGTAAGAGAAACTTTTAGTTCATAGGGAGTGATACTTCAGGTGAGATTGAAACATGAGTTAAAATGCTAAAAAAGAGGCACAGAGAGATATTAGCTAGCTGAGATGAGCAATGCAGAAACAGTATCTCTATTATAGTATTGTATGGGCAAAGTCCCCACGAAGTCCCAAAGGAGATAATAAATTAGTATGTTAGATAGGTTTTCATAATCTTGGTATGTTAGAACCATCTGTGAAGAGGGAACATCAACTGATGAAGTTATTATATCAGAGTGGCTGGCAGGAAAGTCTGTGTACCATATTCTTGATTCAGATTGATGCAGAAGGGCTCCAAACACTGTAAATTGTGCCACCGTTAGGCAGGTTATATGACAAAGCAAACTGAGCAAGCGGTCAAAGCAAGCCAGTAAGCAGCAGGCTTCTGTTGTCCTGCTTCAGTTCCTGTCCTGTCATGAGATTTTGTCCTGGCTTCCTTCATAATGGACTTCAACCTGATAATTTTAATAAACCCTTTCCACCCCATGGAACTTTTCATTACAATGTTGCTCATAGTAATAGAAACAAACCAGGACAACCATTAAGAATAAATAGAAGCATACATATTCTTTTTGTAGTATTCTAAAACATAATAAATACCTTGTGGTTTTAGCTAACGAATTATTGTAGCAATATGATTTTCTTTTAATTCTTATAAAATTATAATTCCTTATGTGTTGTGTTAATGTTAGCATATATTCATACATACATACATATTATAATAACTACTTAACTAAGAGAGCCAGTGTGCTATATATGATGTTCAACTATGGCCTATTTTACAGTGTCTGATTTTTTGCTAGTAAATGAGGAAATATGTAAGTTTTTAAATATTGAAACTACTTCAATACCCACTGCATACAGAGGTCTAAATTTTTAACAAATTATAAAATAGTTTAGTGTAATCAACCATGTCTGTTGGAAACTCATTGAATCTTTATCCTTTTCCTGTGAGTTTAGTATTTAATTATAATCCCAGATTATTTGTTTCCATACCAAAAGTTAGGAATAGCTACAAAGCTCAATTTTAGTGCAAAGATTACTGTGATCACAAAATAACTTACAAATCACAACATGGAAGTTATAGCCAACAGTCAAAGGTATATAACACATGCCAATTTAAATCATTAATGTCCTGGGCATGAAATTGTTACTGAAGTCCTATTGAGACCATTCTTCTCAGCTCTGCTATGCTAAAAACACAAAACCCAGGCTGAGAAATTGAGATGTGAAATGAATTACCTCAAAAGTGTAACCAGAATCTTCTATGGTAATCTAAATAATATATTTTGAGGTCATATGGATAATAGCCATTTAAAAGATGTTTCTTGGGACTAGAAGGATGGCCCAGAATTTGAGAAGGTATTGGTCTTCAAGAAAACACCAGGTTGGTTCCTAGTGTTGAGACCAGACATCTCACAACTACCTCTAAGTTGAGACACAGGAGATCCAATTTTTATTTCTGGTCTCTTAAGGCACAAACTCACATGTGGCATGTAGCATATATCTGCATGCATGTATGTATACACACACACACACACACACACATACACACACAATGTGTCTTGGTCTCTTGAAAAGAAACATTTGTCACAACTAAAGTAAATTGAATTAATAATCAAAATATACATATAGTATGTATACACATATGCATATATACACATATGCACCAATAAAGTCTAAACAGTACGGAGAGTAATACTTATTTCATGCACTATAAAGTCATACTGACCTTTTGTAATTTGAGTTGCAGAAGTCAAATGGTATCATAGCTATGGAAGGAGGAGGAAGTTTTAGTACTCCAAACAAGGATATGCTATGCTGGGAAATTGAAAATTGATATAAAAATTCAGCTGGCCTACATGGATTAAAAATGACATTGCTCAAATCATCGCCTCCAAGGAACAGATGTCCTTATAAAGCCATAGATTATTGACTAAAAGCTTACTGTCCCATGTTAGCAACAATTTTCTTCAGAAAATGAAGCTGAATATATTTTTGAGAAATGGAGAAACTGTCTCAGTTCTGTTCTAAATTCCCAGTCCTTATTCACATTTTTCAAATGCATATCTTGAGCTGTACTTACGTGACAGCAACTTAATTTGCAAGGTTTCTGAATAATGTTAGAGAATAACACCATTTTCCCTGTAAATTCTAGAGGAACAAAGTTAATGATTACATGCAAATCCAGCTGGGACTGCCACACGGTGGCTGTTAGCTTTTGTTTTCTCTATTTTTCTCTTGGACCATTGCACTTATTTGGCACTCACTATTACAAAAAATATTTAATTGCAGTTAAGGGAAAACACAAATCAAGCCAGGCTATTTTTGAGGTAATGGTTGTTGCTTCTCTGTATTATGTATTTATTCTCCTTCTGTTCTCAGTATAGGAATGTAGGAACAAGTGACACAGAGCTTCAGAACAAAAGTAAACAAATCCTTCAATTGACCACAGAGTTTGCCAAGTGTGGAGCATCTGCCATTGGGGGACAGAGTTGCTGAATGTAGTTAAATAGAAACAGAATATTCAGAACACAGCATAAACAGCATGGCTGGCCTAATAAAATAGGAATAACTTTGACTTACATGCTCTGTCACTCTCTAAGGTGACTTTTTCAATTGTCACATTTTAGGTCACTCACAGTGGCCTAAGGTGAAGCACAAAGCCTTCAAACCCTACATAGTCATTTCCTAATGAGAATACTCACTCCCTGGCACAATCTATTTAAGTACACCCAGATTCTGGTCTCAGAAGTCTCCACCAATACCTTAATAACTGTGCTACACATTGTAAAGAGTTCACTAGCATTTTAACAAGGAGTTCTAATGACTCTGTTACTTCATCTCAGAAGAGAGTCAAATGGGAAGGAAGAGCTCAGAAAAGATGCTTCTTTTTTGTCTGTGTCTCTGTTCCAGAATATGACTCACTTCTGGGTCTAAAAGTCATAGAGGTTAGAATGTGATGGTCTTTCTTGTTAATCCTACTGTTGGTTGTACCAGCCTCTTTAATATGGGTCTTTAGGACCATGACATCAGCATGATTGGCTACAGCTTAGTTTCCCAGGGTTTTGTCCTTCACTAAAGGGAACTGTCTTATTCATGATTATACAGTCTACTTTAGGTTCTGGGCCATAGGCAATCTGGCTTCTTATGTTCATTAAAACAACATATTATATCATTTAAGGACAACAACGAAGGCTTTCTTCAGCTCCAGAACATTCAATGAGATAAGTAGACTAAATGTTCCATTGCAATTCACTGAACGTCAACTTCTTCTTCTTCTTCTTCTTCTTCTTCTTCTTCTTCTTCTTCTTCTTCTTCTTCTTCTTCTTCTTCTTCTTCTTCTTCTTCTTCTTCTTCTTCCACAATTATGGATACTTGATGTTTTTCCTTAACATTATGGCAAACAAAACATCTGTAAGAAAATATTCATTTTAAGTATAAAAACTAAAAGTTTTTCAACAAATTAGCAGTAGAAGATTAGACATACTACAGTTAAATAGCTATAATTTAAAAGTATTGCTAACATCTCCCCTTGAATTTTTTGTCTTTGGTTTTCTATTTTGTGAAGACTTTTCTGTTAACAGTTACAGTTTTCATAGTAACTCTTATTTGTATAGTTTTACATAGTAGACTATTAGGCCTTAGTAGTCATAACTGTCTCATTTTGTTCTCATTACCAACATGTGAAAATGAGCAGGAGATTATTATGAATATTATCCTTGCGTGTATGAGGATGGTTTTAGGTGGTGGAGTATATACCCAAGTGCACACAGATGTTAGGTGTCCCATTTGTTTTTTAATCCAGTTTTCACTGATCCTACAGTTAGGCTGGTAAGCACCAAGCCCCAGTGACACTTCTGTCTCCTCCCTCTGAGTCTAGGTTGGGGGAAGTAAGCAACCATACTCAGCTTTTTATAGGAGAATTTATAATGAAAATTTATAATTTATCTGAGAATTTAAACTATGGTCCTCATGCTTGTGCAGAAGGCACATATACTCACTGAGCAATCCTTCAAGTGGCACAGGTCACACAACATATAGACAAAATTGCATGTGCATTCCAAACAGTCATACACACACACACACACACACACACACACAAACACACAAATAAGTGTTACCTGCTGAGAAATAAAAATTTTTGTAGCAAAACATAGGCTCTACACAGTAAAACTGTTATGGAATTAGAAAACACTCACTGATTCGATACTAAATAGAAGCACTGTGTCTCATGCTCCACTATGTTCATAGCAGCCCTATTTATAATAGCCAGAAGCTGGAAAGAACCCAGATGTCCCTGAACAGAGGAATGGATACAGAAAATGTGGTACATTTACACAATGGAGTACTATTCAACTATTAAAGACAATGAGTTTATGAAATTCTTGGGCAAATGGATGTATCTGGAGGATATCGTCCTGAGTGAGGTAACCCAATCACAAAAGAAGTCACTTGATATGCACTCACTGATAATTGGATATTAGCCCAGAAACCCAGAATTCCCAAGATAAAGTTTGCAAAACACAAGAAAATCAAGAAGAAGGAAGACCAATGCTAGGATACTTCATTCCTCTCTGGAATAGGGAATAAAATACCCATGAAAGGAGTTATAGAGATCAAGTGTGGAGATGATACAAAAGGATGGACCATCCAGAGACTGCCACACCCAGAGATCCATCCCATAATCAGCCACCAAACACAGACACTATTGCATATGCCAGCAAGATTTTGTTGAAGGGACCCTGATATTGCTGTCTCTTGTGAGTCTATGTCAGTGCCTGGCAAATACAGAAGTAGATGCTCACAGTCATCTGTCTTAGTCAGGGTTTCTATTCCTGCACAAACATCATGACCAAGAAGCAAGTTGGAGAGGAAAGGGTTTATTCAGCTTACACTTCCACATTGCTGTTCAGCACTGAAGGAAATCAGGACTGGAACTCAAGCAGATCAGGGAGCAGGAGCTGATGCAGAGGCCATGGAGGAATGTTCTTTACTGGCTTGCTTCCACTGGCTTGCTCAGTCCCACACAGCAAGCAGGTGAAGGGAAGAGAAAGAGAGAGCCAGTCTCCCTTCTTCCAATATCCTTATATGATCTCCAGCAGAAGGTGTAGCCCAGATTAAAGGTGTGTGCCATCACACCTTTAATCCCAGATGACCTTGAACTCAGAGATCTCTCTGTCTTAATCTTCTGGAATACTTAGCCACTATGCTTCAAGATCTCCATACCAAGATTCAGATCAGAAACTTCTATCTCCCAGCTTCTAGGTTAGGGTCACTTGTGAACCTCCCAATTCTGGGAGTTCATTCCAAATATAGTCAAGTTGACAACCAGTGATAGCCACTACAGCCATCTATAGGATGGAACACAGGCCCCCCCAATGGAGGAGCTAGAGAAAGTACCCAAGGAGCTGAATGGGTCTGCAACCCTATAGGTGGAACAACAATATGAACTAATCAGTACCCCAAGAGCTCCTGTCTTTAGATGTATATGTATCAGAAGATGGCCTAGTCAGCTATCATTGGGAAGAGAGGCCCCTTGGTCTTGCAAACTTTATATGTCCCAGTACAGGGGAATGCCAGGGCCAATAAGTGGGAGTGGGGAGCAGGGCAGGGGGAGGGTGTAAGGGACTTTGTGGGATAGCATTTGAAAGGTAAATGAAGAAAATATCTAATAAAAAATTAAAAATATGCACTGTGTCCAAGAGAATGCAGGGCTATAAAACTATAATGAAGTTTCCAGTGTCTCTCAGAGTACAGGTCAGTAGTAAATGAAAGAACTATAGCAGAGCAGACTCTATATCTCAAACATAAGTGGGGTAAGGTGGAAGAAGAAGAGGAAGAGAGACTTTCCCCATGGAAGTCAGGCTGAAAATAACTCTATGATGTAGTTCTCTTCATTTTGTCAGTGTGAAAACTACTGAAAGCACAAACCTCAAGTTGGCCCTGGTGAGAACCAACCTCTTCTTTTTACAACAACCAAAATTTGAAACAGCCGTCACTGCTGATCATCAGGCACTTCTATTGACCTGTCTATGCTGGGCTCAGAGTGTATACTCAGTGGTGGATTGCAATAGGTTCTTGATACATGGAAATTTATGCATGAATTTGTGTGATTGGTAAGTTCACTTACTTCAATTAGTTAGAAATCATTATAGCAGTGACTTTTTTATTTTATCTTTTTTTACTGTGTTCTTTTAAAAATATTTATTTATTTATTATATATAAGTACACTGTAGCTGTCTTCAGATACACCAGAGGAGGGCATCAGATCTCATTATGGCTGGTTTGAGCCACCATGTGGTTGCCGGGATTTGAACTCAGGACCTTGGGAAGAGCGGTCAGTGTTCTTAACCGCTGAGCCATCTCTCCAGCCCTGACTTTTTAATTTTTATATGACCTCTGTTACTATAAATAGACTCTAAATAAAAAGCAGAAAAGCAGGCAAGTTTTGTTATTAGTATCATCCATGGACATGGATGGCCAGTTTCTTCACATTGATTTATTATTCTCAGGTAACCAAATGCCATGCACAGCATTCCCACCAGTCAGCTAAATCCTGGTGTATCCACCAGGAAGATTTCCCTTTTGTCAGTCAAGAGCAGGTATTACGGATATTTTATTTTTATTACCCAAAGTTCATAACATATTTATTTAAACCTATTATCTGTAAAATGTACTAACCCTTATTCCAGTGAAAGATACACTACACCCGAGTTCTGATCAAGGTTCCCTTCACCTTATTTCATCCAGTTGAGTCACTACTTCCTAAAGTTACAGATCAACTTTTCTTCCCCATTCATGCCAGTGTGCTTGTTTCATCCATTTACAAAAGAATTTGATTAACCTGTTTGAGTTCTGTCTTGGGTTCTCTGTCTGAATTTCTTTAGAAGTTTTCAAATAGTAAAAATTTTCCTGTGTGATAAATAGTTCTATGAATTTAGAAAATGTGTGAAGTCCTTCATTCACCAATCCAATTTTTTGCAACATTCTTTGTGTCCCATTTCTCAATTCCATGAAAAGGTGTCCATTTTCATCATCTCTCATTATGAAGACTGCCATACAGGCATAATCATACATTAATTGTATTGTAAATAGATGATGGTCTGTTCATACACAAAATAAAATTCCAGTTTGTAATTGACAGTAGCACAGCAGACAAACTATTACCTAAAGTGACTAACTGAGGGAACGTGGCCATCATATAGGTTAATATTCTAGGGAGCCAAGCAGTCACATCTCTAACACTGTCTGTAAATGTCCAGAGTTCTATTCATAACTAGCAACTGCTCTAATTTTTATACCTGCTTCCAAATGTGTGCCAACTGTAGGAAGACAATCATAAAGCTCTTTCCAATAAAGTAGGGTGCTTGTGTCACTCATTCCGGATGCCTGCTTCCAGAAGCTTCCTATGAAGGCATGTTTGAAGTTCTCATTTCTGATGCTCACCATGAATGAGTTTCTGCAAGCAATGGTGGTTGACTCGATTTCTAGGGCAGGCTCTGAATAAATAGCTAGTGGTACTTTTTTTTCTTTCTCATTTTGCTGTTCTTCACGTATTTCCATACCTGAATTTAAAAAATGTATTTCCTAGGCCCTACTCCAGACTCGAAGAAGAATTAGAATTTCTGAAGTAAAGGCCAAAAAATGTAAATTTAAAAGCATTCCCCTGGGGCGATTCTTATTTACATAAAATTTGAGGACTTCTGCATTGTGTAATATCCACAGAACTTTCAAAGTTCTTATGGGCTTATTATTCTCATAAGACTTTGGATGAAGTTGTTCTTGAGGTTTATAAGTGTTATAAAACTAGGCCTGTTGGCCACAGCTCTCCCAAATTCCCCCCAGAGAGAGCTGGTCTCCCAGGAATGCTGTCACACCTAAAATCACAGGTGAGACCACCACTACTATTCCAATACCTGGCCCAGGTGTGACCACCCAGAGCCTATAGGACACAGGAACCACGGAACAGCCTGGGTCAGGATTCTTCCAGTTTCCATCTCAGCCCGGAGCTAACCCTGTGCCATAATTCTCTGCACCACAATCCCACCTGGAAAGATCTGGTCTTCCAGTAGTGCTGACATACTTAATATCACAGGCTCAATTGAGGGACAAGCTACGATAGGAGCCTGCAAGACCAGCTAATACCAGAAATAACCCCATGGCAAGAGACAAGTATTAGAATATAAGCAACAAAAACTAAGGCTACTTGGCATTATTAGAACCCAGTTTTCTCACTACAGCAAGCCTGGATACCCCAACACTAGAAAAGCAAGATTTAAAATCACACTTATGATGATGATAGCAGACTTTCATAAGGACATAAATAACTCCTTTAAAGAAATGCACTCACTGATAAATGAATATTAGCCCAGAAACTTAGAATACCCAAGATACAATTTGCAAAACACAAGAAAATCAAGAAGGAAGACCAGCACGTGGATACTTCATTCCTCCTGTGAATAGGAAACAAAATACCCATGAAAGGAGTTACAGAGACAAAGTTTAGAGCTAAGACGAAAGGATGGACCATACAGAGACTACCCCATCAGGGGGGATCCATCCCATAATCAAATTCAGACACTATTGCATAGGACAGCTAGTGCCTACTTAAGGGAACCTGATATAGCTGTCTTGTACAGAAGTGGATGCTCATAATCATCTATATGATGGAACACAGGGCCCACAATGGATAAGCTAGAGATAGAACCCCAGGAGCTGAAGAGGTCTGCAACCCTAGAAGAGGAACAACAATATGAACTAACCAGAACCCCCAGAACATGTGTCTCTAGCTCTACATGTAGCAGAAGATGGCCTAGTTGGCCATCATTGGGTGGAGAGGCCCCTTGGTATTGTAATCTTTATATACCCCAATACAGGGGAACGCCAGGGCCAAGAAGTGGAAGTGGGGGGAACTTTTGGGATAACATTTAAATGTAAAAAAGAAAATACCTAATAAAAACTAATTGATTCAAAAAAAAAAAAAAAAAAAAAGGAAATACACAAGAACCGAGGTAAACAGGTAGAAGCTTTTAAAGATGAAACACAGAAATACCTTTAAGAAATACAGGAAAACACAAGCAAACAGGTGAAGGAATTAAACAAATCCATCCAGGATCTAAAAATGGAAATAGAAACAATAAAGAAATCCCAAAGGGAGACAACCCTAGAGATAGAAAACCTGGAAAAAAGATCAGGAGCCATAGATGCAAGTATCACCAATAAACTACAAGAGATAGAAGAGAGAATCTCAGGTGCTGTGATGAAGCTTTTGATGAGTGTATAGCTCTAGTGGATAGCTTCACATCCATAACCCCTGCAAAAGTCCTTGGTAAACTTAGAGGGGACCAAAATAAAACCAGAAGAAAACAAGAGGATATGAAATTATTGTTTGGCCTTCGTGGGAAGGAGAGGAAATTGTTAGAGGTGGGAAAGGAAAGGAGAAGATGGAGGGATGACTGTGACCACAGTCATAAATGAATTAATATTTTAGAGAACAGATTAATATTTTTAAAAATATGAATAAGTAGTTAAACAGTCTATGTTGCAATTATAATGTTTGTGAAAAGGATTAAGATACATTTTACCTGTTTATATTTATTAACCTCTGGATATTAGAAAAATATAAAATTTAGATGTTATACTTAAAACACTTTTATTGCCCTCCCTTTCAAAGCATTAATAGCTATATGCAAAGGCTCCAGTATTAGATAGCCACCCCATGTGAAGTTTTACCTCAACTCTACTATTGTGACTCTGGAACTAGAAGAAAGGCCATATCAATAAGGCTAAAATCACTTCTAGATAACACAGTGCTTAGTAAGGGTGAGATCTAACTACATATTTTAGACAATTCATTTTTCAAAATAATTGTCTTAGAAAGGTTCCTGTGTTCATGACTAGTAGGTGGAAAAAGGAGGGTTGGATAATATTTTAGGATGAGATGTCACATTTAATAAATACTATATTAGTAGTTTTAAACTTATGGAAATCCTTTCAGAATTGACAATACCTGGAGAACTCTTTATGACTAATATGGGCAGAGGCTACTTGCTTCTGATCATTGGGGTGCTTCTAACATTTTATGATTTTTGACAGCTCCATTGTGGGACTTACCTAACTGCAAATGCTGGTCATAAGTTTCTTGGAAACATGGCAACAAAGCTGTGTAATCATTAATATGCATATAGTTAAGGCAAGATTCTAAGTATGTATTCTAAGTATGTCAGTATAATTCTTAGGAAAGATAGGGTTTGGAACACTGAGACACTCTAACTCTAATGTGCATCTTTTGTACCCTGTAAAGTTATGCCACTGAGGTCATTAATTCTTGGCTGGTCTCTCATGTGATGTATACTTTATGGTTGTAGAAAATAATTAGTGAATAGCTCATCACTCTTCTCCAATGTCAGTGCATAGCTATGGCTTACTGATTATAGTATGAAGATGTATTTTAGTGAAGAACTTTGCTGTTTGTCTTTGACTTGAGACATGAAAATAAATTTTGCCCTGTAAAGAGAACAAGGTAGTTTCAAATGAATTATTAAGCTTTCCCTATTTCTTGTGCTTCACACATTAATATTGAAGTATGATAATTTTCCATGGCTATTTCTAAGAGCAGATATCGGAAATGAAAGATGGTCCTAAAATAAGTTTGCACAAAATGCAAGATTAGTGTGCTTTGATAATGAAAAGGTACTTCAGAACATTACAAAATATGAAAATTTAAACATTAGACAAAATTCATTGCTCATAATAGTTAAAATGATGACTGTAAAATGTACAGCAATAAAACTCTTTCCACCAATAATAATTTGTAAATGAAGTGTTAAGGGTTATGACCATTATACTGGCATTTTTAGGTGCAGTGGTGAAACTTAGTGCATTGCATTAAAACACTTGGATTTTTCTGTTCACCTTATGCTTCATTTATGTACATGGACAAATAAATATATTAAAAGGCAAAATATAAGAAAAGGTAAATTTCTTTCCATTGTTATTTCTGGTATTTAGTGTATGTTAAACCCAGTAATAAGAGAAAGCAAGAATAAATTCCACTGGAGAAAGCAAGTTTTCACTGGAAACTTGCAGTGGCTGGGTAAAGTCTCAGAAAGCAAACACAGTATGGGTTATTTATACTTTAGAATAATAAACAGTCCTTATAAAGAATGAGGTTGCTGTGTGTGCACTCACAACGTTGGATTTTCAAGAGGCTAAATTGAAAAACACAAGTTGCAGAGTAAGTTGTAAAGATGATTTATTTATGAGAAAAATCCCCAACGATATATATTTATAAGTATACATATGCAAATTTACAGACTAGGAATAGAACAAAGCCATGGGTGGTGAAGAATGAAGAACTTGTTGAGAATAAGAAAAGTACAAATTTCTGAATTTATTTCTGGATATATTTATTTTATTGGCTAGAATAAAATAATGGAACATGGGACTTAAATAATGAAAAATAATTTTTTAACATTAATGAAATCTTTAGATTTATTATTTTTATTTTTATTATATACCTGAATATTTTAGTTTAGGAAGTTAGTCAGACAGACAGACAGACAGACACACACACACACACACACACACACACACACACACACACACACACGGATGTACCTCTCCACAAGCACACACAAACATGCATGCACACATATGCTTCCTTGGCATAATAAAAAACTGAAGGTATTATGGAAATGCTCATTTGCTCCTTGGAAACTGAACAGAAGGTGGCAAGGGACGCATGCATTAATCATATTTGCAGGGAAAGAGTTGCTACTTTCATTAAGAATTGTATTTAAAAAGAATAGGGAAAAAAGTGTTTCTTCTGCATGAAAGTAAAGGTTCAAAGTATGTTAGAAAGAATTTCAAAAGTTGGGAAGATGAAGTCAATTTTGAGGCACGAAGAACTTAAAATCATCAGTCTTACTGAATATTTGCTCTCATCTTTTGTTTGTTCCTTAACATTCTGAATTGACTACTTTTATTGAAAGGACAGAGAACAGGCACTTCTAAAAGTGCCTAAAAGATGCCCTACTGTGCCACAAGGGCATATGTTCCACTATGTTCATAGTGGCCTTGTTTGTGATAGCCAGAAGTTGGAAACAACCCAGATGTCCCACCACAGAAGAATGGATACAGAAAATATGGCTCATTTACACAATGGAGTACTGCCTAGCTATTAAGAATGAAGACATCCTGAGTTTTGCAAGCAAATGGATGGAACCAGAAAATATCATCCTGAGTGTGGTAACTCAGACCCAGAAGAACATTCATGATATGTAATCATTAATAAGTGGATATTAGCCAAATTATTATTATTATTATTATTATTATTATTTGCCAAATTATTAACAAAATGCCAAATACCAAAGATACCTCCAACACAACTCAAAAATGTTAGCAAGGTGAAGGGCCCAAGTAAGGTCTCCTCAGTCCCACTTGGGAGGGAGAAGAAAGCAACCACAGGGAGCGGGGAGGGACCTCGGAGGGAAAGGGGATGGGGAGGGACCTCGGAGGGAAAGGGGATGGGGAGGCACAGAGAGGGAGAGAGGAATTGGGTGGGTGAAAAAGACTGAAATCCAGGAGGGTCTGCAGAGAGAATGGAAACATGCAACCTTGGGTGGTAGAAAGTTGAGGGGATCCTCCAGAATGTGCTATAGACCTGGGAGGTGAGAGACTCTCAGGACTCAAAGAGAAGAACCTTAGATGAAGTGCCTACATTGGGGAGAAGGAACTTATAGAACCCACGTCCAGCAGAAAGAAAGGGCATTAAGTGAGGGATGGGGTTGCTATCCCACAGTCAACATTCTGACCCATAATTGTTCCTGTCTGAAAGAACTGCAGGGATGGAAATGGAGAGAAGTGTGAGGAAAAGAAGGTCCAGCCACAGGCCCAACGTGGGATCCAGCTCAAGGGGAGGTCTCAAGATCTGACAGTATTATGGAGTTATGGAACACTCACAAAAAGGGACTTATCATGATTCCCCTCCGAAAGATCCACCAAGCAGCTGAAAGAGTCAGATGCAGATATTTGTATCCAACCAATGAGCAGAAGCTGCTGACCCCTGTGGTTGCATTAGGGGAAAGCTGGAAGAAGCTGAGGAGGAGGGCAAGCCTCTAGGGGGAATCAGCAGTTTCAATTAACCTGGACCTCGGAGATCACTCAGATACTGGAACACCAACCAGGTAGCATATACCAGATGATATGAAGCTCCCAACACATATACATCAGAGGACGGCTAGTTCTGGGTTTAGTCAGGAAGATGTACCTAACCCTCAAGAGACTGGATGCCCCAGGGAGTTTACAGGTCTGGTAGGGTGGATGTGGGGGTTGAAGATATCCTCATGGAGACAGGGAGGTTGGAAGGAGGTATGGGATATGGAATAGTCAGAGGATGGACTAAGAGGGGAATTGGACATAGTACTACCGAAAGATCCTGCAATACCTCTCCTGGGCATATACCCAGAAGATGTTCCAACTGGTTAAAAAGGACACATGTTCCACTATGTTCATAGCAGCCTTATTTATAATAGCCAGAAGTTGGAAAGAACCCAGATGTCCCTCAACAGAGGAATGGATACAGAAAATGTGGTACATTTACACAATNAGGAGTTACAGAGACAAAGTTTAGAGCTAAGATGAAAGGATGGACTATACAGAGACTAACCCACCAGGGATCCATCCCATAATCAGTCACTAAACTCAGACACTATTGCATAGGACAACAAGTGTTTACTGAAGGTACCCTGATATAGCTGACTCTCACAGAAGTGGATGCTCACAGTCATCCATAAGAGGGAGCACGGGGCCCACATTGGAGAAGCTAGAGATAGAACCTCAGGAGCTGAAGGGGTCTGCAACCCAAGAAGAGGAACAACAATATGAACTAACCAGTACCCCCAGAACTCGTGTCTCTAGCTCCATATGTAGCAAAAGATGGCCTAGTCGGCCATCATTGGGAGGAGAGGCCCCTTGGCACTGCAAACTTTATATGCCCCAATACAGGGGAACGCCAGGGCCAAGAAGCTGGAGTGGGTGGGCAGGGGAGCAGGGAGAGGGGAGGGGATTTTCGGGATAGCAGTTGAAATGTAAATTAAGAAAATATCTAATAATAATAAAAAAAATAACAAGGGCCGGGCATGGTGGCGCACGCCTTTAATCCCAGCACTCAAGAGGCAGAGGCAGGTAGATTTCTGAGTTCGAGGCCAGCCTGGTCTACATAGTGAGTTCTAGGACAGCCAAGGCTACACAAAGGAACCCTGTCTCGAAAAACAAACAAAACAAAACAAAACAAAACAAAACAAAATCAAATAAATAAGTAAGTAAGTAAATAAATGAATGATAAGAACTTTTGATGGAGAAACTAGACTTGTATCTAATGTTCACAAACCATGGAAGCCATGCTTCCTAATTTCTGGTCTTTTGTTTTCAAAGTTCACAGAAGACCACGGAGAATAATGAGACATGTTTTAGACCATTAATTGCTGCTATATAACAAAATGACTGAAAACATGGTGATTTATAAAGAATTTATGTTATAATTGGATCTCGTTCTGACCATTGAGAAATTAAAGGGCATAGCACTAGCATCTGATGAGGGCTGTTTTTTTTAAATTTTATTTTGTTTGTTTTGTTTTGTTTTATTGTTATATATTTTTATTTTTCTTCCATGTGTCATTACTTGGCTGAGGAGTTCACATGGTAAGAGAAAGCACAAAATCTACCTTAGATCTCTTTTACTCTCTTTATAAAGTCAACTTGCTATCATAAGTGGCATCCTCATGACCTTCTATAATACTACCCCAACAAATGCCATCAACACATGAATTTAAGAACTAAAGAATCTTGGTGTGCTAATCATTGTGGTGTGGTCTTTTCCTCTGAAATGAAAGATTCCATCTTGAAGGGAGGATCCTTAAGATTCAGGAGGGAAACAAATCTTACAAGGCTTAGGAAAACAATAATTCAAAAGTCTCAAGGAGTTCAAGAAACTAGCAAGATTTATCAGACCAGTCCCTGAGATTACAAAAGCAGTGATGACTGATGGAGAGGACTCTGATGCCATTAAGCTGTCTTCAAGTCATTCAGGGTGCACAAGAGATGCATATTTTAGCTGGGCGTGGTGGTGCATGCCTTTAATCCCAGCACTTAACCGCAGTAGGTAACTTCTAAGGTTGCCACATTGAATTTTAATGGATTCCTTATTTACTCTCTTGTCAGTTGTCTAACTGAGGTAAATTGGACTCATTTGTCTCTCTCCACAATGTTGCAGAATTTTTCTAGAGGCCTTTCCAGAATGCATCTAAAAAGCATTCATATTGCTGCTCTGAAGTACATAAAGTTAGATTCCATGCAGAAACTTATCCTATCATTTGTTGCCATGCATTTTTACCTTTTTGACTCCTTTATATCCCCTGTATCTATGTGAAATGCTCTTGTACTTCAGGGTTTAGCCTATGCTTTCACTGAACTGCTACCACTGGTGAATTTCTCACCAGTGAAATGTTTCCCTTTTCTCTTTATTGTACAGCTCTTTCCCTTGGCACACTCAAGACTTGCTGAATCAGAACAACAGTGCTTGTAGGGTAACAGGTAAATGGTCAAACCCCTTGCCCTGGCCTGACTCTAAGCTCTGAAAGATGGAAATCTCCCATACCTACCACCCTGTCCACCCTTGTGACTCAGTGTTAACTGTCAAAGAAATATTTCCAGCTGTGCTGTACTTTTCTGCTAGATCATTGTGAGTGCTCCAAAGACCCTATAAAAGCCAACCACTCTACTGTCTCTGCTCCCATTCAGAGGCAGAAGCCATTCGGAGTTTCTCCCCAATAAATCTCTTGCCTGAGATTTGTAACATGATGTATCTTTGGAGGTTTTCCTTGGCTCCTAAGTGCCAAGATACCCTTGTGCTGGGTGAGTAAGTATTACCTTACAGTCACATTCCCTCAAGGCTCATGAAGTTTTGTGAGCCCTATCAGCCCAAGAGTATTTACAAGATCTTACGGAGGCTAGTCTCCATGTTTGATATTATACAAGAGAGTAAAAAATAATGCTGACAAGAAATCCTTCCCTGCTGGCCTTTTAGTGGACACTGTTCAGTAGTTCAGCTTTTTGTAAGCTGCCCTTCTATCTCTTAAGCTAGTCATAGTATGGACCAGACTCTTCAGTGATGTAGATATCCTAATGACTTCAGGCTAATTCACTATAGTATAGTTTCTTCCAATGAACTCGGCTTCCCTAAGAGGCTCCAGCAAACCTATTAGTTGATTAACTTTGGTTTGGATCAATTTCGATTCTTTGGTCTTTCCTTTTTCTGAGATGAATAGACATTTTTTTCTTTCTTGACCCGAGTTCCATTTCTGGGACATACATTGTAGAAGGAGAGACCAACTAATATATGTCTTGAGGATAATGGGTTATATTTAATAATTAATTGGATAGTAATAGCCAGATAGGAAATAAGTGAAAAAATGATATGGGCATTTTAAGACTTAGTAACTATAAAAATAGGACTTCCATTTACTGTGATGAAGCTCACCAAAGGATAGGTAAGTTCTTATGAGGATAACCAGGAGTTTGTTTGTGATTTATGAAGCTTGTTATGATATTATTAAATATCTAAATGAAGATAGAAAGAGTTTGTATAAATGAGTAGCATTTGGAGGAGAGCTCTAAGATGAAGCAGTTTATATGGCAGTCTTTTTTTTTTTTAATCAAAGATCATTATTATGGAGCTTCAGGGGATGAGTATAAAATAGAAAAAGACACAGAAAAACTGAGCCTTGTAGGCCAACACGTGACTCATACTAGAAGTTGATGAGTGGAGTGGTTGAGCAAAGGGAAACTGAAGGGGGAGGCAAAAGAGGAGGAAAGAAACAGGGGGAAGGAGAGGGAGAAGGAGAGGGAGAGGGAGGGGAGAGGGGGGAGGGAGGGGAGAGGGGCTAGAGAGAGAGAGAGGAAGAGGGAGGTTTAAAATGCTGCTTCTCAATCAAGATGAAGCTAACACCTGAGACTTCAACCCATGTGTCATCATTATGAAGTTGTTCCTAGCCTGTTTTCTTAAGTTGCCTCCTACATATTTTGTCTGTGTTCAAATGCTACTTTGAGATTATCATTCTTTCATTCTTCATTTCCCTGAATACTAGTACCTTAACAGACAGGATTTTTGCTCTGTTTGGTATTTTTGTATATTTGGTGTTGCTGATCCAGCGTGGTTTTTAAATGAGAATTTCAAATGAGATTATTGATAGATGAGCTATAACACATGGAGCTTTGAAGTTATTAAAAGTTATAAATCTTAAGGAAGTAATTCTTGGATCAGAAAATTTAAATTTTTTAATGAAAGAAGTGCATTAAGGACTAATGCAAGCTGTACAACCACTCTGGAAATCAGTCTGGCGGTTCCACAGAAAACTGGACCCAGAAGATGTTCCAACTGGTAACACGGACACATGCTCCACTATGTTCATAGCAGCCTTATTTAAAATCACCAGAAGCTGGAAAGAACCCAGATGTCCCTCAACAGAGGAATGGATACAGAAAATGTGGTACATTTATACAATGGAGTACTACTCAGCTATTAAAAACAATGAATTTATGAAATTCTTGGGCAAATGGATGTATCTGGAGGATATCATCCAGAGTGAGGTAAACCAAGCACAAAAGAAGTCACTTGATATGCACCCACTGATAAGTAGATATTAGCCCAGAAACCTTGAAAAACAAGTTACAACTTCCAAAACACATGAAAATCAAGAAAGAAGACCAACGCATGGATATTTCATTCCTCCCTAGAATAGGGAATAAAATATCCATGGAAGGAGTTGCAGAGACAAAGTTTGGAACTAAGATGAAAGGATGGACCATCCAGAGACTGCCCTACCAGGGTGGTCCATCACATAATCAGCCACAAAATGCAGACACTACTGCATTTGCCAGCAGGAATTTGCTGAAAGGACCCTGATATAACTGTCTCCTGGGAGGCTTTGACAGTCCCTGACAAATACAGAAGTGGATGCTCATAGTTATCTCCAGGGTCTAACACAGGATCCCCAATGTAGGAGCTAGAGAGAGTACCCAAGAACTGTAGGGGTCTGCAACCCTATAAATGGAACAACAATATGAACTAATCAGAACCTCCAGAGCTCGTGTCTCTAGCTGCATATGTAGCAGAAGATGGCCTAGTCGGTCATCATTGAGAAGAGAGGCCCCTTGGTATTGCAAACTTTATATGCCCCAGTACAGGGGAATGCCAGGGCCAAGAAGTGGGAGTGGGTGGGTAGGGTAGCAGGGCGGGGGGAGGGTATAGAGGACTTATGGGATAGCACTTGAAATGTAAATGAAAAAATTATCTAATAAAAAAAAGAAAAAGAAAAGGACTAATTTCAGGTCCATGCAATTTTTGCTTGCTAGTACTTAAGATAACATGGCTTAAACTTTCCTGAAGAGGAAAGACAAACAACTGCCTTGGTCCATTTGTAATGTCTAGGATGGTCGTTATGGTGTTTTTTATTGTTTTCACATCATAGCATTAGGGAAATAAAGCGTCTGTATTGTGTATATAGATGGAGTTATGCAGGTGAAACTTATACAATCTCTCTAACCATCTACTTTCTGTCTCTCAGGATCATTCTGAGGGCAGAGGAAGATTGAAATTTTCAACTTTTAACCGCCTACAACTAAGCTGTTGGGAAACTCTCAGGGAGAATGCACAGGATTCCTGAGTGTGTCGTTAAATTCATATTCTCACAGGGTTTCAGAATTTGTCTCTGTGTAAAACTTTTGTCTTTGACAAATTAGTAAGCAAAGTTGATTTTAGTCTGAATGAGGATATACTCCAAATTCAAACATTTGTTTATTCACAGGAAGAAGAAAGAACCTGAGAAAGGCTATGTGTTGTTGGAGACAGAGATGTAAGTGGTTCATGTAAAAGCTGAAGAACATCAAGAATTGCCAGTATTCAGAAGCCAGAAAGAAAGCATGAACTCCTGTTGCTCAGACTCACTGGAGGCTAAACTTACTATCACATTGCATTTGCCATTGTGATTTTCAATACTATGAAAAAGGAAATTCCTTTCTTATAGCCTGCTGTCTCTCTGTCTCTATCTATCTATCTATCTATCTATCTATCTATCTATCTATCTATCCATCTATCTATCTAATATCTATATGTAAGTATGTATGTATGTATGTATGTATGTATGTATTACATCTATCCATCTATCTATGTGTTTGTCTATTATTGCTTTAAATTCTGACAAATTGAGTGCCTGGGGCAGACAAGAAAAGTACTTAATGTTAAACTATAAACCATATCCACTTTTTTACTTTTTGGTTTTAACCCATGGTCTCACTATAGTTCCCAGGGTGGCCTTCATACTCTTAGTCCATGCTGAGCTTTGAGTTGTGTTTCTCCTGCTTTAATCTTCCACATGGTTGGAATTACAGTCTGATACAAGGCCCAGCTGAGAAAACACATTGCTCTTGCTTGTTGTAATTTGTTATTGAAATCATGTAGAACAGTATAAATCAGAACACAAAGTAATCTCAAATTGTGGATGCCTTTTGGAATGCAAGCACAACTTTGTCAATGTCCACCCAGCCCATTTATCAATAACAGAAAGCTCATTGCTTCCTGTAATTGCAATGATTTGTAAAGTAGATTTCATCAGACACACAACAGGATTTATTGTCTAAGCCCACTGATATTAATGACATGCTTGAGAGTCTAAAGTGGTTCTTACCCTGTGAGTTGTGACTCCACTGGGGTTGACCAACCCTTCTACATGGGTCGCCTAAGACCATTAGAAAAAACAGATGGTTATATTATGATTCATAACACTAGCATAATTTCAGTTATGAAGTAGCAACACAAATAATGTTATGCTTTGGGGTCACCACAACATGTGGAACTGTATAACTGTAAATCATTGTCTACTTGTTTCTCACCGTCATCCTCCCAACAACAGTTTTCCAGGAATCTGGGAAGTAATTAGATAAATTCTTCACTCCTCTTAAACTCAGTGAATTACAAGGAAAAAGAAGGGTCCAATAGGCTAGGGTTTGAAAGCTCCTTGGAGGAGCCGCATGTTTGTTAAGATATAGTGAGCACTACCTTAGGAAGTGACATATACTGCCCCCCCCCCATACACACATGAGACCAGGAAGCTGGTAAGCTGTTAAATGATTGATTTTCTTCCTTTCTTTCTTTTTTCTCCCTCCCTCCCTCCCTCCCTTCCTCCCTCCCTCTCTCCCTCCCTCCCTCCCTCCCCCCTTCTTCATTCCTACTTTTTTCCCCCTTCTCTAAACCTCTCTTTCTTTTTAACTTCTTTAGGAGTTCTTTACATTGTCCTGTTGAACACTAGAAAAGCAAGGGCCATGTCTTATTCCATTGTATTCTTAGTTTTAATTTTTACTTCTCATAAAATTGATATAAATATCTTAGTTAAATTTCCTAGGCACTGAAATTTGGAGTAATGCCTATTTTATGGGGAAAAGAACAGGTATAGACTAACAGCTCTAGTGACTGCTATGCTAGATAGATTTAGATCACCTTGACACAAACTAAAGCCATTTGTCATTTGAGGGGAGAGAAGCTCAAAAGACAAAATGCCTTTATAAGATCTGGCAAGGGCATTTTCTTAATTGATGATTGATAGGGGAAGGCCTAGTCTAGTGTAGGTGGGGCTATCCCTGGTCCTCAGTTCAATAAGAAAGGAGGCTGAGGAAGCCATGAGGGGCAAACCAGTAAATTGTACTCCTCCATGGCCTCTGTATCATCTGACTCCAGATTCCTTCTGTGTGAGTTCCTGTCCTGACTTCCTTTGATGATGAACACATGACTTTTGGTCATGGTGTTTCCTCATCACAACAGTAACCCTAAAACAGACTCCATTCCAACAAAAGCACTATTACTTTAAGAACTTATATTTCAAGTTATGGCTTTTCTGTTACAGCCAAAAATTTTATTCTAATAATACACTCTACCCTGGGAAAAGACCCTTTGCTACTAGTGGTTTTTATTGTAGGCACTGTTGTTGCTGTTTTGTCTTTTTAAAAAATCGTTTAGGTTTTTGAGATTACTATTTAAGTACAACATTTCTTTCTCTCTCTCTCTCTTTTTTTTTGCTACCCTCCAAACCTTCCTATATGTCCTTTCCTGCTCTTCTTCAAATTCATTTTTCCACTAATTGTTATTGCATGTATACATATCATATACCCCACACACAACCCCCCCCCCGCTCTTAAATATAACCTGTTCAGTCTGTATAATGTTATTCATATGTATGTTAATCAGACACTTTGTAGACATTAATTGTTTCTTAAAACTAACTTAAGAAATATTGATTTCTTTTAGATAGTTTCAATCCTGCTCTCACATATGTACCTTCAGACCCTGTCCTTTATACAAATGCTGGTGTCAGTATGAGTGCCCTGCTTCACTTTAGAAGAACTGGAGGACATATGTAAGTCACATTTATTTTGTATTTGTTTTAATGAGCTAGGATCATACTAGGCAGTGCTACTTTTCTCAGACCCATGGTCCTTCTACCTTAGCATACTTTTCAAATGCTTAGATTACAAGCATGTACCACCACACCCGGTTCTTTGCATGGAAGTACTACATTTCTACATTCTACATGTCAACATACTATATACTACATTCTACATTTTCAATATATCTTATAAGATCATCATGGCCATATTATAATATCTCAAATTGAATGATTATAATTTGTAATGGTAATATAATTTATCATTACAAATAAGTGAAATGCATCTCATTTATCATTACAAAATTAGAGAAAATGTGAACACTAAAATAATCTTAAGCAGTAGCACACTGTTAGTTTTAAGGAGTATTCATAAATAACATGCATTTATAATATGGAGTATTTATCATGTTGCATACTGAATTAATAGTCACAATCTCCAGAAGCTGGAACCAACCCAGATGTCCCTCTAGAGAAGATTGAATAAAGAAAATGTGCTACTCAACTATTAAAAACAATGACTTCATGAAATCCCCAGGCAAATGGATGGACTAGAAAATATCATCCTGAGTAAGGTAATCCAGACATGAAAGGACACACATGGTATGTACTCACTAATGAGTAAATATTAGGTAAAAAGTTCAGAATACCTACTACACAACTCACAGACCGTATGAAGTTCAACAAGAAGGGAGACCAAAGTGTGGGTGCTTCAGTCCTACTTGGAAGGGGGAACATAATAATCACGGGATGTAGGGGATTGGGAGAGACCTGAGAGGGAGAGGGGGGGGGAAGGAAAAGAGGGGGCAGGTACAGGTGTGGGAAGAAACAGGGGAGAAGTACAGAAGGTCAAGAAATTGAAAGGAGGTATGTAGCAGTGGGGGATGGGAAACTAGGGGTAGCCACTAGAAAGTCCCAGATGCCAGGTAAGCAAGAGGCTCCCGGGACCCAACGGGGATGGCATTAGCTGAAATATCCAGAGAGAACCTGTAGAGACCATATCCAGAGGCTCCGTATGGCCTCTGGATGAGGGATAGGGCCACCCATCCAACTGAAAAATATTAACACAGAATTGTTCCTGTCTAAAGGAAATGCAAGGGCAAGGAGTGGAGCAGAGACTGAAGGAAAGGCCATCCAGAGACTGCTCCACCTGGGGATCCATCCCACATGCAGACACCAAACCCAGACCCAATTGCTGATGCCAAGAAGTGCTTGCTTACTGGAGCCTGCTATGGCTATCCCGAGAGCCTCTGCCAGAGCCTGAGCAATTCAGATGTGGATGCTCGCAGCCAACGATTGGACTCAGCACAGAAACCACAATGGAGGAGTTAGGGGAAGTACTGAGAAGGTGAAGGAGTTTGCAACCCCATAAGAAGGACAACGTTAACAACCAACCAGATCCCCCAGAGCTCCCTGAGACTAAAGCACCAACCAAAGAGTACACATGGAGGTACCCATGGCTCCAGCTGCGATGTAGTAGAGGATAGACTTATCTGGCATCAATGGGAAGGGAGGCCCTAGGTCTTGTGGATACTGGATGCCCCAGCATAGAGGAATGCTATGATGGTGGGGTAGGAGTGGCTGGCTGGGTGGGGGAGCTCCCTCATAGAAGCAAGGGGAGGGGAGGATGGGATAAGGGGTTTATGAAGGGAAAACAGGGAAGTGGGATAACATGTGAAATGTAAATAAATCAAATAACCAGTAAGAAAGAAAGACAGACAGAAAGACAGGCAGACAGACAGACAGACAGACAGACAGACAGACAGAAAGAAAGAAAGAAAGAAAGAAAGAAAGAAAAAAGAAAGAAAGAAAGAAAGAAAGAGGAAATAAACTTATAACAAAAGACTATATCATAAAAAATACATAGGGCTAAATTGAAACTCAATATAGCATTTCATGGTATTTCATAAACATTTTGCATACAAAAGGAGTATTCATAAATAACATATTTTTATACTATGGAGTATTTATCATGTTAGATACTTAATTAATGTTCACATTCTCTATTTACTTTAATCCTTACTATCTATAATGGGTAGGTAATAATATTAATTATCAGCATCTCTGGAATTTAACATTGCTTTTCATTTTATTTTCTAAGGGAAATCAAAGTTGACAGTTCGTTTGATATCTTTCCAGACCGACTTCTATCTTTCTATCTACCACTGTACATTTTCTGTATCTTCCTTGACTACACTTAAATATCAGAATATTACCCATGTATTCCTTGACTGTGCATCAGCCACTTTCTTTGTTGTATCAAATAGATGAAGCAATCAACCTATAAAGAGGACAAGGTTGTTTTTTTTTTTTTGTTTTTTTTTTTTTTTAAATTTGGCTTACTGCTTTGGAAGTGTCAGGCCATTATCAGCTGGTCCTCATACTATGGGTGTGCTTTTGTACATCACAGCAGAAACAAATAGATTCATGTCAATCAGCAGAAGGGGAAAAGAGGAAGGGGCCAGGGTTCCACTCGTCCTTCAAGGCTATTCTCTCAATATCATGAAAACCTTTTGCTGGTCCCATCTATTAAAGTTTCCACCACCAATCTGGGGTGTTTGGAGTGAGTCAACCTGGGGACCAAGCTGAATGTCTACCCCATAGACATTCAGAGGCATCTAAGATTCAAAAAGTGAACTGTCTAGAAAGACACTCGTACAAGGCTGTGCTACAGCCTTGGTGACTATAGTAAGACAGACACCAATAAAATTCAAAGCTTTATTTTCTAAACAATGTGGTGCTCTACAACAAATAAATCTTCAGGTAAACTTGGTTCAGTGGGTATAACTTTTAAATTTGTGCAGAAATTATAGAATCTTGACTTTGTTTTTGTGTATGATATAAAGAGAAGATGAGGCTCCTATTGATTGCAGGGCTTCTGACACGGTGACAAGATAGCGGCTACCTATGGTCCTCTGTAGCAAGCATAACGTCTTTCAGCATTATGAATTCTAGTCAGGAGGGGTGAACCTTTTTTTAAAATTTTTTGATTATCTTTTAATTTTTAAAAATTGTCTACCATATATTTTGATTTATACTGAGGTTTACTACCTGAGAACTGCCAGAAGACAGAGGTTGGTGAAAATACTTAGGACTTCTGTGTTTGACACTTGACATCATCAAAGTTAAAAACTCCTTGCACAAACATTTGGAGATGGAACCCTCTCTTGATGATGACAGTTCATGAAGGTAGTGCAAGTTTCTTGAGAAACTAATTCTTGGGTTGTGGAAGTATCAAGAGGCTCATAGAATATTTACAGCTAATAGGGGCAGAATAAGAATTTACCACTGTGTTTTCTAAAGCAAATTTTCTAAGTGTAGTCAAGGCACATGGCCATGAAGCAACTTCTAGAACTCCAGTCAAGCTGAGGATAACTTAAGCTGCCTTAGTCAGACCAAATACTCAAATGGACATTAACATCCTATCCTTAAGATGTGTAATGGCATTATTAGAATTTGATTTAGGTGATTGAATTTGTAAATTTAATTTGAGAAGAAGCAATTTCTTTTCATGAAGTAAAATGATATTTGCAGTTTAAAAACTGCTTTCATGTGTTCCAGGAATTCTTGATTCGATTTTTCATCAGCATCTTATACAATTCTAATAAATAATTGTAGGTATTAGAAAGTTACTAATTAGCCGGGCGTGGTGGCGCACGCCTTTAATCCCAGCACTTGGGAGGCAGAGGCAGGTGGATTTCTAAGTTCGAGGCCAGCCTGGTCTACAGAGTGAGTTCCAGGACAGCCAGGACTACTCAGAGAAACCCTGTCTCGAAAAACCAAAAAAAAAAAAAAAAAAAAAAAAAGAAAGTTACTAATTTTATGTTGTGTTTACATGTATATCATTATTTCTTTAGATATCTTGAATTATAACTGAGAATAATGACATAACGACATTCCAGTGTTAGTCAAACAATAGATTTAAATCAAATACTTGATTTAAAATTATTAATTAAATAATTTATTTTATGAGCATTTGTGTGTTGCCTAAATGTGTGTCTGTGTGCCACTTGCAGGCCTGTGGAGGCCAGATGTCATTGGATCTTCTGGAACTGGAGTATTTGGGAGCTATACTGTGAGTGACAGGAATTGAACACCAGGTCCTCTGTTAAAGCAGCCATTGCTCTTAATCACTGAGCTATCTTTCAAATCTCTATGCAACAGATTAGGTTTATCCATGTCTAGTATATGATTTAATTGTGAAGTATCTAATTAATTCCAGTATATTATGTTTTACTGACTCTAAGAATTCCTTTTAAGGCTTTATTCTCTTAGAAAATTTACTAGTAGAGAAACAAATCACTATATAGTTTTTATGTTAGATACAGCATATTGGTATAACTTTCTGAAAAGACAAGAAAAAGTAGACATTTCTCTATATAATCTGATATTCTTGGTCTTGCAAAGATTATATGCACCAGTAGAGGGGAATGCCAGGGCCAGGAAGCTGGAGTGGGTGGGTTGGGGAGCAGGGCAGGGGGAGCATAGATGGGATTTTCGAACAGGAAACTAGGAAAGAGGATGGCATTTGATATGTAAATGAAGAAAATATCTAATAAAAAATAAAAGCAATACAAACAGATATGGTTGTTGTTTTTGAGATTAATCTTTCTATTCTTTATTCCCCATTTTATTAGATATTTTCTTCATTTACATTTCAAATGTTATCCCAAAAGTCCCCTATACCCTCCCCCATCCCCAGCCCTGCTCGCCTAACCACCCACTCCTACATCTTGGACCTGGCGTTCCCCTGTATTGGGGCATATAAAGCCTGCATGACCAAGGTGCAACTCTTCCAAAGGATGGCCAACTAGGCCATCTTCTTCTATATATTCAGCTAGAGACATGAGCTCTGGGGGTACTAGTTAGTTCATTTTATTCTTCCATGTATAGGATTGAAGACCCCTTCAGCTCCTTGGGTACTTTCTCTAGCTCCTTCCTTGTGAGTCCTGAGTTCTATCTAATAGCTGATTGTGAGCATCCACTTCCATGTTTGCCAGGCATTGGTACAGCCTCCCACAGCTATATCAAGGCATTTCAGCACTATCTTGCTGGCATATGCAATCGTGTCTATGTTTGGGGCTGATTATGGGATGGATCCCCGGCTGCTGCAGTCACTGGTTGGTCCATCCTTTGGTCCAGCTCCACACATGATCTCTGTAACTCCTTCAATGTGTGCTTTTTTCTTAATTCTAGGAAGGGGCAAAGTGACCACATTTTGATCTTCATTCTTCTTGAGTTTCGTGTGTTTAGTCAATTGTATCTTGGGTATTCTAGGTTTCTGGGCTAATATCCACTTATCAGTGAGTACATATTATGTGAGTTCTTTTGTGATTGGGTTACCTCACTCAGAATAATACCATCCAGATCCATACATTTGCCTAGGAATTTCATATATTCATTGTTTTTTTTCCCCAACTTTTATTAGATATTTTCTTCATTTACATTTCAAGTGTTATCCAGAAAGTTCCCTATACCTTCCCCCCTCCTGGCCTTGCTCCCCTACCCACCCACTCCCACTTCTTGGCCCTGGCATTCCCCTGTATTGGGGCATATAAAGTCTGCATGACCAAGGGGTCTCTCTTCCCAATGATGGCCAATTAGGCCATCCTCTTCTATATATGCAGCTAGAGACATGAGCTCAGGGGGTACTAGTGAGTTCATGGTTATTCTTCCACCTATAGGGTTGAAGACCCCTTCAGCTCCTTGGGTACTTTCTCTAGCTCCTTCCTTGGGAACACTGTGTTCCATCTAATAGCTGACTGTGAGCTTCCACCTCCATGTTTGCCAGGCATTGGTATAGTTTCCCCCGAGACAGCTATATCCGGGCCCTTTCAGCACTATCTTGCTGGCATATGCTATAGTGTCTATGTTTGGTGGCNTTTCTCCACATCCACGCCAGCATCTGTTGTCACCTGAATTTTTGATCTTAGCCATTCTTACTGGTGTGAGGTGGAATCTCAGGGTTGTTTTAATCTGTATTCTCTGATGATTAAGGATGTTGAACATTTTTTTAAGTGCTTCTCAGCCATTCGGTATTCCTTAGTTGAGAATTCTTTGTTTAACTCTGTGCCCCACTTTTTAATGGGTACATTTGATTTTCTGGTGTCCACCTTCTTGAGTTCTTTATATATATTGGATATCAGTCCCCTATCTGATTTAGGATTGGTAAAGATCCTTTCCCAATCCATTGGTGGCCTTTTGTCCTGTTGACAGTATCTTTTGTTTTACAGAAACTTTGCAACTTTATGAGGTCCCATTTGTCAATTCTTGATCTTACAGCACAAGCCTTTGCTGTTTTGTTCAGGAATTTTTCCCCAGTGCCCATATCATCGAGGATTTTACCCACTTTCTCCTCTATAAGTTTCAGTGTCTCTGGTTTTATGTGGAGGTCCTTCAACCACTTAGACTTGACCTTAGTACAAGGAGATAAGAATGGATCAATTCCCAGTCTTCTACATGATAGCTGCCAGTTGTGCCAGCACCATTTGTTGAAAAGGCTTTTTTTCCACTGGATAGTTTTAGCTCCCTTGTCAAAGATCAGGTAACCATAGGTGTATGGATTCATTTCTGGGTCTTCGATCCTATTCCATTGATCTACCTGTCTGTTGCTGTACCAGTACCATGCAGTTTTTGTTACGATTGCTCTGTAGTACAGCTTGAGGTCAGGCATGGTGCTTCCACCAGAGGTTCTTTTATTGTTGAGAAGAGTTTTTGCTAGTCTAGGTTTTTTGTTATTCCAGATGAACTTGCTAATTGTCTTTTCTAGATCCTTGAAGAATTGAGTTAGAATTTTGATGGGGATTGCATTGAATCTGTAGATAGCTTTTGGCACGATAGCCATTTTTACTATATTGATTCTGCCATATTCATCGTTTTTAATAGCTGAGTAGTACTTCATTGTGTAAATGTACCAATTTTTTTGTATCCATTCCGCTGTTGAGGGACATCTGGGTTCTTTCCAGCTTCTGGCTATTATGAATAAGGCTGCTATGAACATAGTGGAACATGTATCCTTCTTACCTGATGGTACATCTTCTGGAAACTTATAGAGGAGAAAGTGGGGAAAAGCTTCGAAGATATGGGCACTGGGGAAAAATTCCTGAATAGAACAGCAATGGCTTGTGCTGTAAGATCAAGAATTAACAAATGGGACCTCATAAAGTTGCAAAGCTTTTGTAAGGCAAAAGATACTGTCAACAAGACAAAAGGGCCACCAACAGATTGGGAAAGGATCTTTACCAATCCTAAATCAGATAGGTGACTGATATCCTTATATATAAAGAATTCAAGAAGGTGGACACCAGAAAATCAAATATCCCAATTAAAAAGTGAGGCACAGAGTTAAACAAAGAATTCTCAACTGAGTAATACCGAATGGCTGAGAAGCACATGAAAAAATGTTCAACATCCTTAATCATCAGGGAAATGCAAATCAAAACAACCCTAAGATTCCACCTCACACCAGTCAGAATGGCTAAGATCAAAAATTCAGGTGACAGCAGATGCTGGCACGGATGTGGAGAAAGGGGAACACTCCTCCATTGTTGGTGGGACGGCAAGCTGGTTCAACCACTCTGGAAATCAGTCTGGCGGTTCCTCAGAAAATTGGTCATAGTACTACTGGAAGATCCAGCAATACCTCTCCTGGGCATAATCTTTCTATTCTAATATTATGTTTGACTGAAGGAGCCTATTGTTTTTTGGGGTATATTGGTAAGTATTTGGTGATTACTGCATCATTAATGCATCAGCTTTTACAGTTTGTTTTGCTTGTCTGATAGATTTTTTCAAGACTTTGAGATATAAGATGCCATCACACCACTTATGCCTTGTTTCATGGCTGTTATGATATAAAATATCCTGACAAGTATCAATGTGGGAAAGCAGGGTTTATTTTAGCTTGTAATGCTGCACTATAGCTCATTATTATGGGGAAACCAAAGCAGCTAATTATACTGCACGGATAGTAAAGAGCGGAGAGAAATGAATGCATACATGTCTAATACACACCCAACTTTCTCTGCTCATAAGCAGTCAGGACCCCAAAAGGGGAAATGTGCTGTCCCCTCTCAGGCTAAGTCTTCCCTTTAATTAGGGTAATCATGACAATGAAATATGGATCAGGCTAACATGGTTTGCACAATCTCTCATTGAAATTCCATTCTCATGCAATTCTACATTGTTTCAAGATAACCAATAATAAAAATAGAATTAATATATTGATCACAAATAAAGACTGTATGTCTCAGTTTTATGATATTTGAGCGGAAACATACAGTCTGTTTTTAGTGTTCTTTAATGTTTATTGTGGGTTGGTTGCCATGAGGGCTAACACTGTAATTCTGCTGCTCTACATTAAATATCAGGGGGAATGCACATCTGCATTGGATTTTCCTTTGCTCTTTGTTTTTGAAGTGCTGAGTTCTGCTACAGATTTTGGGCTGCTCTCAGATCTAAGACATTCTGGCAAAGCTGCTGAAATGGTATCTCTGTATATTATCTTTTAATAAAATAAGTAGAAAGGGCTGACTGATTTACAGAGCAATATTTTTTGCATCATTACCCATCTTGATTATATACAAATAGCTGTTATTTTCATTATGTGAAAGTACTGCATTAATTTTCTTATGTTTATTTTGAAATCTAACATCTTTTCTGGAAATAAAATTAAATTGGACAGAAATTTCTATGCCCAATCTCTTAGAAACCCAGAAGATATTTTTTGCTGACATCTTTTAACTATGACATTTAAGACTGAAATGCTTTGCATTTTTTCTTTTTAACAACCTCATCTGTCAAGGACAAAATTGAGTGGCATTACCTGATCTAAACTAGTTTAATATGGTCATTTTTTCCTTCATGCACTTGTTAACAACTCCTTCATACATACAAAACTTTATTAATATGGAGATGCATTATGTTACATTTAGAATTTAGCTTTTAAACTATCCTTTTATCTTAATTTAGTGTTATTAGAAGATTGGAATTATGAACTACTCTTTCATACAGCTCATTCTAGTAGAGTTGGGATAGTTAACATTGTCCACATGGTGGGGTTCTAAAATATAATTCTACAGTTTGGAAGGAAAAATCTGTTTTTCTTGTCAGCCTTTGATGAACATTCTTTGCCTCGCAATACACTAGGTGCATATTAAATTATTGGAAGACTGTAGTATTCTATACATAACAAGGTATGGTCCTGTTTCCTTTCATATAGTGGTGATCCTAGAAGACGGAAGATGAGAATCAATAGATCCATTCATAAAGTGCTCTGGCTCAGAGAGGGATGACAGCTGGAAATCAATTAACACTAGTTATTGGAAACAGCAAAGTTAATCTCATAACTAGACAGCCTTTAGAAGTACAATACATATTTCCTTTCATATTTGATTAGATTAAGACTTGACTATGTTATAATGCTATATCGATATGGAAAAGTATCCATATTTTCTATAATATAAATATAGCTGAGAAGTTAAACACTACCCAGATTATTTTTCTAATTATTTTTCTATGATCAACAAAAACGGGTTTGTAAAATGTATATAATTATTAGCAACAGTTTTTGGTAACAGTTTCATAGAATGGAGAGATAGCTCAGTGGGTAAGAACACTTGTTATGGAAGCAAGAGGACCTTAGTTCAAATCACAGCATTCAAAATAAAAGTAAAGCATGACTCCACTTATCATTAGCCCTGCCATTGGAGACTGATCCTGCAAGCTCTCTGTCTAGACAGCTTAGCAAAAAATGGCACGCGCACACACACATACACACACGCAGGAAGACACACACACACACACACACACACACACACACACACACACACACAGAGTCCAAAGACAGGAATAGTGGCACATGCTGGTAGTCCCAATATTTAAAGTCTATGGTAAGGGAAACATTCTGTATCTGAAGCCTACATGAGCTACAGAGTGAACTCACTGTGAGCCTGGGCTACAGTGTGAATCTTTGTTTCATAAAACCCAAATCAAAGCAACAAAAGAAAACAGAGAGAGCAAGAGTGAGAGACAGAGGAAGAAGGAGTGGGATCAGAATGTGGGGACCAGCATGTAAAGGAAATGGTTCTTAGTGCAGTGGTTCTCAACCTTCATAATGCTATGACCCTCATGCTGTGGTGAGCCCTAACCATAAAATTATTTCTTTGCTACCTTATAATTGTAATTTGTTTCTATTATGAATCTTAATGCTCTGACCTCTGATATATGGTAGCTAGGATATCTGATATGCAACCCCCAAAGGAATCCTGACCCACATGTTGAAAACCACTGCCGAATAGTTTTCTGTGTTTGAAAACTTTGTCCAGCCTGTTTTAGAAAGTAGTAGAATTTTCACAAGGTAAACATTTGCTGGGGGAATTCATCCTGTTTTAAAATACTTCTTGTTAGATAGTCAGAACTATGAAAAATGTTATGGGAGGAGGGGAGAATGAGAGAATATTGTAGAAGAGAGAGAGAGAGAGAGAGAGAGAGAGAGAGAGAGAGAGAGAGAGAGAGAGAGAGAGAGGCAGGTAAAAGATTTGCCTAGCATGACATATATGGGAAGTATCAGAGACAGTAGAAGGGAGGGCCCCGAGTAATTTGTCTCCAAAGCTGGTGTTTACTTTATGCCATTCCACACCTTTGGCTATCTGTTTCCTTTTTATAACTTAACATCCAGCAGGTGGACTTCTTATTTTTTTTTTTTTCAAAATTTAAAAGGAGGGGACCCGTGAATGATTTAAATGACAGCACATTTAAATCAGTGTCTGTCATATAAAGAGAAGCTTAGAGTTATCCAAAAATCCTGTCAAAATGTTCACAATTCTGGCAGTCTGGTTCTCTGCCAAGAATAAAAATATATGATTCCAGGTTTGATCTGTATGGGCATCACAATCTTCCCTTATGATCAAATTAATTGATCACAGCAAAATAGAAACTCAAGTTCACCCTGAGCATTATCAGACAAGTTCCCCAAGGGGCAGCAATGCTGTTTTTTTCTAGGTGATAGCTCTGAGTGGTTCCCAGACATTTCACTTTTAAGCATATTCTTGAAAACATTCAGTTTCTTCATTATGTTAAGTGAATGATTGCCCTCAAAAAAACTATTTTCCATGAACTGGTCCATCAAATTTTCCCTTAAACGTTGGCACCTTTCCTCTCTATTTTTGAGAACAGCTAACCCACACTGCAGACACAGATAAGACAATCTGTGCAGCTCTCTTGGGAAGATAATTTTATCACTTAGTAACCATCTGGATTGCATCATTGCTGGCTGAATGGACATCAACATATTTTTCAGAGTTTTCATGCATGTTTGTAAAGTGAAACAGACAGCACAGGGTTTTTAAGATGATTATTTCACACAGTGTCAAGGTCATTGTTTCCCTATATACTCAGATGACACTGATTGTGAGTCATGAGTTCCCTTGGCACTAAGGTTCTACTTAATGGTTTCTGTAGAACTTGGCATCTCAAGGAGATTTATTTAATTGTTTAAGTTTCCAAACTACCATTAACATTGTAATTACTTTCTTTGTTTCACCATTTTATGATGTATTTTCAATGATCATTTCTGTGAGACATTCATACATTTGACTCTGAGTTTTAAAATGAGTTTTAAGGTTTTATTTTTAAATGTGTACATGCACGTGTGTGTGTGTGTGTGTGTGTGTGTGTGTGTGTGTGTGTGTAGGAGGAAGGTTATGTTTACATCAGTTTAAGTTCCCAAGCAAGCCAGAAGATGACCTCAGAATCCCTGGAGAATGAGTTAATAGAATTTTAGAATGTTATGAGACATCTAAAATGGTGCTAACCCAAACTATAGTCCTCTTTAAGAGCAGCAAGCACCCTTAGAGACTGAGCCATATTTCTAGTCCCATTAGACAGTTTACATTCATATTCTCTGTTGTGCAGAAGGCTGTTGTACTATCAGGTGAAGGTCATGGGCTACTTTGGTACTTCACTATTCCTTATATAGTTTGTCCTCTAATCTGAGAACATGCTAATTTCTCCACATATAGAGACAAAATAATATTTATTGCTGAGGCTGGAAAGAGCTTATAAAAAAGAAATGGAGTAATTGAAGTCTGTTTCCATTTGAGTACAATTTAGTTCAACACTTTGCCTTAGCAAATTCATTTTGTTTGTCTCTAATTTTTAACAAGTGTTCCAACATCTATGAAAGTCATTGAACTACAGTGTGCTACTTCACTGAAGCATTTTATGTGATAATGTTACCTCTCAAAAAATGAGCCTTAGAGAAACTATGTGATCTTTACCAATCTAATAAATGCATTATGAGCACACAATGCTGTGTTATAACATTCCATTGCCATTTGACTCTCTTATTCACTAATGAATGCTAAGAGGAAAAAATATCCTTGCTCAGATTTTAGTAGAAAAGATACCATAGTGTCAGCAGTTTAACTATGAAGTTGAAAATGAGGCATTAGTTTCATTTAAAAAGTTTAAAGTTCTCTTTGGAAGGAAGCTAAGAAGTAGAATTTGCTTTGCTTAAACATAATTAGAATAATTTAGAACAAAAAACCAATTGGAGCTATTTCATGCTAGCAACACAGCAACATACCTGAAACCTCTAGAACAAAAAGAAGAAATAGTTAAGAGAAATAGATAAGGAAAGAAATAATCCAACTCAGGGCTGAAATTAATTTAATAGAAACAAAGAGAACAATACAAAGAATCAATGATCAAAGAATTGGTTCTTTGATCAAAGTAGCAAGATAGACAAAACCTTATCCATCCTACTTAGAAGACAGAGAGAAAATATCCAAATTAACAAATTCAGAATCTAAAAGAGGGATATAACAATAGACAGTGAGGAAATCCAGAAGATAAAGACATACTTTAAAAACCCTCTAGTCTACCAATTTAGAAACTCTAAGAGAAATGGATAATTGTTTGATACCACATATCAAAGTTAAAACAAATAAGATAAACTTTTAAATAGACCTATAACCCATGAGAAAATAAAACCGTCATTAAGAGTTTCTTAACCAAAAAGTGCCTAGGGCCAGATGGTTTTAGAACATGATCCTTCCAGACTTTCAAAGAAGATTTAATGCCAATATTTTCTCAATTATTCCACAAAATAGAAACTAAAGGAACACTGCCCAATTCACTTTATGAGGCCACAGTTACCCTGATATCCAATCCACATAAAGGCTCGAGAAAGAAAAAAATTACAGACTAATTCACTTATGAACATAAATACAAAAATAATAAATTTCTTGCAAACCAAATACAAGATTGCATTAAAAAAACTCACCATTATCAAGTAGCTTCTTCATTCTAGAGATGATTCAATGATGATTCTAGAGATGATTCAATGTATGAAAATTAATAAATATAACCACCATATAAACAGACTAATAGAAATAAACCACATGATCATCTCATTAGATGCTGAAAAGGCCCTTGAGAAAATCCAATACCCTTTTGTGATAAAAGTAGTAGATAGATAAATGATAACAAGGTCATACCTAAATAGAATAAAGGCAAATTATAGAAAACACATAATCAACCTCAAATTAAATGGAGAGAAACTCAAAGAAATTCTACTAAATTAAAAAACAAGTCAAGCATATCCAATCTCTCCATATCTATTCAATATCATCTTGATGTTTTATCTAGAGCAATAAGACAACTGAAAGAGATCAAGCAAATACAAATCAGCAAAGAAATCAAAGTATTGTTACTTGCAGGTGATATGACACTAAAATTTCCAGCAATGAACTACTATATGATAAGCACTTTTATTTAAGTTGTTGGATACAAATTAATACACACACACACACACACACACACACACAGAGAGAGAGAGAGAGAGAGAGAGAGAGAGAGAGAGAGAATCAGTAACCCTCCTATATACTAAAAACAAATGGATTTAGAATCAAATCAGAAAAACACCTTTCACAGTATCCTCAAATAATTTAAAATAACTTGGGGTAATTCTAACAAGGGAAGTAAACGTCTTGTAAATAAAAACTTCAAGTTTTTGAAGAAAGAAATTGAGGAAGATATCAGAAGATGGAAATATCTTCCAAATTGATGGATTGGTAGGATTGATATAGTTAAAATGGGCACCCTCAGATGCAATCAACAAATTCAAAGCAATTCCCATTGACCATATTTACAGAGTCCCTGATGGTGATCCAGTGCTTTAGTTTCTATGATCTTATGTGAGTTTTGCTTAGTTGATTCCGTGGGCCAGGTTTTGCTAGTTTTCTTTATTCTCTTTGCCTCCTATAATCTTTCTTCCTCCCCTTTCTCTGATTTCTCTGAATTCTGAATTCCCAAAAGAGACCTTCAATTTGGATTCTTTGTCTTCATAATACCTAGCTGTGTGTCTCTGTATCTGCTCCCATGTGCTGGTGGAGAAAGTCTCTCAGATGCTGACTGGACAAGGCACTGATCTATGGGCCTCCTCTCAAGAAATAGGCCTCAAGTTAAACCAATCAGTGGTTGGCCACTCTCACAAATTCTTTACTACTATTGTTCTAGCACACCATGGAGTCAGGACAGATTGTAGGCATAGGGTTTTATGGCTGGCTTATTGTCTATGTGTCAGAAGGGCTAGGATCAATAATACACACAACAACTAAAGTTGGCAAGGATGTAGTTCAATAGAACACACATCCATTGCTTATGCGTATGCAAATTTGTATAGCCACTATGGAAATCAATATGGTGGTTCTTCAGAATATTAGGAATCGATCTTCCTCAAGACACATTTATACCTTGGGCATATATCTGAGAAACTATCCAACCTGCCACAAGGACACTTGCTCAACTATGTTTACTTCGGCTTTATACATAATAGCTAGAAATTGGAAGCCACTAAGGTGGCCTTCAACTAAAGAATGGATACAGAAATTTTAAACAATGGAGTATTACACAGCTGTTAAAAATGACATAATAATATTTATAAGCAAATGATGAAACTAGAAAAAAATAATTCCAAATGAGGTAACCCAGATTTAGGGAGATAAATATGATATGTACTCACATATAAGTGGATATTAGCCACTTATTAAATGATAACCAAGCTACAGTCTGTAGACACAGAGAGGTTAGGACTATTTTGGGTGGCAATGTTATGCATGGATCTCCCTGGGAAGGAAAAATAGAATGATTTTGTGGGTGGACTGGGGTTCAGTAGGAATGGGAGCGGGAGGGAGCAGGTTGGGGAGTATGCTGTAGGGACAGAGTACCAGGAGAGATGGCTGGGCATCTGAGGACATTGTGTAAACAGTGCATTGGAAATTTCTTGGAATCTATAAAGGTGATAATAGTGAAGACTCCTAGTAATGGGGAATAGAGTCTCTTGTAGGCAGGCAGGGATTCCAGTGATGGGACTAGGATGTATTTAGTTGAGTTGTTGGACAAGGGTGTCTTGTGGAGAACCCCAAACAGCCCAGGTTGATGCTAGGACAGAAGGCTGCTCTCTGCAAAGGACAGTGCAGCCTCATTGCTTAGGTCAAACATCCACATCAGTCACTGACTGTGGAGAGTCCACCTGCTGTTTGCATAGAGCCTTCAATCCTATGTTCTAGTCTTGTTGGTGTGAAAAGGTACTCTATAAGCCTCCAAATGAGAAAGATGGTCACCAGCCCATCGATAAAACCTTTGACTAATACTCAGTTTTGCCTACAACATGTAAAACAATAGTGATATAAAATTTGTGGGAGTAGCCATCCAATATCCAATTTAACTTGAAGTTAATTCCACAAGAAGGAGCCCATTTCTGACATTGCTCAGATGACAGGAAGGGAAAACTGGATATTCCAGAGACATAGGAGAGAAACAAAGACTACTGGAAATAAATAAAACTAAACAAAATAATGAAATAATTCCTAATGATAGCCTGCTGTACTCATGTATCAGTGGCTTGTTCAGACATAATCAGAGACCTCCTTTCAGAGTAGATGGGAGCATATGTAGAGATCTAGATCCAGACATGAGAGAGAGAGAGAGAGAGAGAGAGAGAGAGAGAGAGAGAGAGAGAGAGAGAGAGATGAAATTAGAGATCTCTATCTTCTCTACTCTCTCCTCTGGAGAAATCTCTTACAAGAGTAAGAAGAAAGATTATAGGAATCAGGGAGGATGGAGAGCATGGCCCACTAAATCAACTAAGCAGGGAAATATGGATTCATGAAGCCTGAATTGTTAAGCACAAAGCCTGCAATGGTCTGCACCAAGTCTGCTGTATATGTTATATTTATTAGCTTGGTGTTTTTATGGGACTCTCAACAGTGGGAGCTGATGTGTCTCTAATTCTTTTGCCTGATCTTTGGACTCTTTCACTCATGTTGGGCCTCCATGTCCAGCTTTGCTGTGAGGGCTTTTGCTTTGATTGATTATTGTCTCTTGCAGGCCTTCTCTTTTTAAATGGGAACTGAATGCAAGTAAATAGGGATGAGGGAAAATAGGGGAAAAGCAGGAAGAGTGGAATCATGGGAAATTCTGTTTGGGATGTATTGCATGAAAGAATTTATTTTCAATTAAAAAGTGAACAATGATGATATTTATGATACTAACAAAAATAAGAGTGAAGTGATTTAATCATTCATGTTTATATGGAATAATATATCTGATGTGAATCTGATTAGTAGGATGATATTTGATTAGTGAAATCTTATCCTCTTTGAGTGACAGGATCCCAGTAAGCTGTTCCTTAATGAATAATTGTAAAATGAGAACTTTCATGAGCAATTAGGAAATTTTACCTTCTCAAAACCTTATAGCTTCCTCACAACTTATTATTTAATGATAAAAATAAAAAGACATAGAACATGGAAATTACAAAGCAGAAGTCACTATTATTTGTTATAACATGCAAATATAGCTGCTAGTGGGTTGAAGTGATTAAGAAATAGGTGGGCCAAAGAAGATTTCTTCAAAGACAAAATCTGTAGTCTTATTTTGATTAATAAATTAATTTAATTTGAGTATTGGTTAACAATAAAAGAGTATAACATCAAAAGTTCAACTTTATCTCTTCTCTGATTTTGTTTACTTTAGTTTAAAAATTACTGTTGGGTTGGTAAAAGTTCTTTACTGATTATTTATTAAATAAAATTGGTGTGAGCTTCTGGCACAAATGAATATTACAAAGCTTGGGGAAATATTTTAGTTTTGAAGCTTTAGATGAGTTTCATAATTAATGCAGACACTTTCCTTTTTTTTCAATTTTTATTAGATATTTTCTTCATTTTCATTTCAAAAGCTATCCCAAAAGTTCCTTATACCCTCCCCCATACCCCGCCCTGCTCCCCTACCCACCCACATATTGGCCCTGGCGTTCCCCTGTACTGGGGCATATAAAGTTTGCATGACCAAGGGGCCTTTCTTCCAAATGATGGCCCACTAGGCCATCTTCTGCTACATATGCAGCAGAGACACGAGCTCTGGGGGTACTGGTTAGTTTAAATTGTTCTTCAACCTATAGGTTTGGAGACCCCTTCAGCTCCTTGGGTACTTTCTCTAGCTCCTCCATTGGGAATCCTGTGTTCCATCTAATAATTGACTGTGAGCATCCACTTCTGTGTTTGCCAGGCACTGGCATAGTCTCACACAAGATAGCTATATCAGGGCCCTTTCAGCAAAATCTTGCTGGCATATGCAATAGTTCTGCATTTGGTGGCTGATTATGGGATGGATCCCCGGCTGCAGAAATTATCTCTAACATTAATAGTGCTAGTTCCCAATTATATTGATGATGAAATAATACCATTCTAGTCATTTAAGAAAGGAAGTTTATCTGGCTGTTATTAATGATGAGGACAGGGGACAATAATTGTGAAAATTCTAAAGCTTAAAACTAACCCTTAAAGTAGTTATGCTATAAATCATTCCAGAGAAATGAGTTTTCTCCATACAAGCCAAATACCACAAAAAAATAAGAAGAAAATTTCTCATAATTGGTTTTTTGGACCACAGCATGTCAAATGACTGTTCCTGACAGATACAAATTAGAAAACTTGGTTTGGTTTAACAATGCCTAATGACTTTCTTTATCAGTGTTTATGACTGCAAGAAAATCATGTGGATGTTTGCTAATTTTACCTTCCACGGAGATGATGCTTAATTGTAAAACACAAAATCTATGAGGATGACCCTAGTTAAGATTCCTAGCAGTGGGGAATGAAGCTTGAACCAGCAATCTCCTATAACCAGTCAAGACTACCAATGGAGGTATTAGGACACCAACCGGCCAAAAACCTTTGACCTGCAATTTGTCCTACTAACTGATGTGCAGAGGCAAAGATAGAGCAGAAATGGAGAGAATGCTTAACCAAAGACTGGTCCAGCTTAAGACAAGAGGAAGCCTACTCCTGATACAGTTATTCTGCTATATATGCCTAGCATAATCATCATCAGAGAGTATTCACCCAGCAACTGATAAAAACAGATGCACAGACCAACAGCCAAAAATAGGCTGAGCCTGAGAAATCCTCAGAGAGGAAGTATGCATGGGACAGACCTAGGCCATTTGCACATGTGGAACAGCTGTGCAGCTTGATCTTCATTTGGGACTCCTAACAGTGGGCTGTCTCTGACCTTGTTGTCTACCTTTAGGACCCTTTCCCTCTACTAGGCTACATCTTCTATCTTCAATGAGTGAAGATCTACCTTGTCTTACTGCAACTTGGTAAGCCAGAGATGGTTGATATCCTCTTCTTTTCTGAAGAAAAAGGGAGGAGGGGTGGATAGAATGAACTGGGTGGAGAAACTGAGGTCTGGTTGTAAATTAATAAATTTATTAAACAAAAACAACAACAATAACAATAGTAAATTAGAATGTATTCAATACATAATTTGAGATGAAATTCTTTTTAACTTTTTAGAAAAAGAAAATAAGGCAGATGACACATGATTTTCTGACCACAGCATTTATACAAGTATTTGCAATAACTGATTAAAACAAATCATAGCAAAGAACATAAATAAAAACAGTTTTATTATTTTCCATTATTATTATAATAAAAAATATTTATAGTCTCAGGTGTATGACACTTTGTCAGCATAGACTTGACAAGGTAATTCAAATTCTTACAGCTATAAAACATATTTGTAGTCAGTCATGTTCTTGCAGAACCATGAAGTTGAATATTCTGTCCTAAAGACATCCAGATGCAAAGTGATAAAAAATTTTGAAACAGGGATCCAAGTTTTATAAAATGTAATTAGAACAAGGTGATTTTACCTGAAAAAAGGAAAAAGTACACTTTGTAGTTACATTTAAAAATGAGTGACAAATAAAGGTGAAGTGCACTGAAGAGGAAATTTTTGGCTGTGTCATGGAACGTAAACTCATGTGATGTTTTGCTGAAGTAGACCTGTGAGAGGACATGTGATGCTTGGAGAGACTATAAGTAGGATTCAACTGAAAGTGGCAGTGAGTTTGCATAGCTAGACTTGCATGGCTACATTGGTTTTACACCTTCTCTGATTTTTACTTCATTGAGAGATGCATGGTGAAAAACTTCCAGAGTTTCTGGCTGGTCCTGGTCATTCCAGTTGATTCATGCTGATTTGGCAGAGGTCTGGCTGTTTCTGCTGGAATATGCTCCCCCTGCTGATTCATATTTGATGACATTTTTGAACTGGACTGTTGATATCCTGATACTACTGAACTGGACTGCCAGTATCCTGACTTCGGATATTGGAATGGCTTCAAAGAACTACATCTAAACAGGGCCATATCCCCTTGTCCTATTTAGCATCCTTCCCCCCCTACTTTTGATGGTGGGCTAGAAGAGGGGCTCAAGCTTGGCAGTGGTGGTACAAGCCTTTAATCCCAGCATTTGGGAGGCAGAGGCAGGTGGATTTCTGAGTTTGAGGCCAGCCTGGTCTACAGAGTGAGTTCCAGGACAGCCAGGTCTATACAGAGAAACCCTGTCTTGAAAAACAAACAAACAAACAAACAAACAAACAAACCAAACAAATAACCAGAGGGGGTTTCCAAGCATTTGAGAACCTTTATTAAAGTAGGTATTAAAAAATCTAAGCCTACAGTGCATTGCTGTTTATCTTTGACACAATTTTGAAAATAAAACACTCAGAATGAGAGCTTCTGGAGAAATAGAGAAATGGGTGTGTTTGCCATGAAATATCATCAGTGGATACTTTGCTCCCTACCTATATTTTACATTGTTATATATGTTTATACTGAAAGAAATAAGCCAATAAAAATTCAGAACCTGACTTGACTTCCTTGAGAATGGAAGACTTTTAAAGAGAAATGCAAAATGCCAGTACAAACAAACTATGAACCTCATTATTCCTCTAACTTTTCCCTCTTCTGGATGACAATATAAAGAAGTTAAACTCATTTTTAATAAATTAAAAAATAATCCCTTAAATTTTTAAGTACCTTTTGAATACGAGTTAATTTCCCTCTGCCCCCGAGGTTAGCAGCCACTACGCCTCTGCCTGGAGTAAATAGCCCAGACATGTAGCCACACTTCCAGTGAGCTTTTCTAGTGTGGTTCTTAAACCAGCAACATCTCCAGAGACATGAGAAATAAACATTTCCAACCCTGCCTAATATCACTGAAGGCTGCACCCAGAAGGGTATTTTGATACCCGCTGCTGTAGAGAATAGATGTTCAGTGTCATGTTTAAGGTGACATGTTCATAAGGATTCTCTCTAGTTCTATGAATGGATAGTCCCCAACAATGTAAGAAAAATATTTTTTAATCTATGGACCAATGAATTTATTTATATTTTTGGTGAATAATGAGAGGAAGAAAATTCTCATTTAGCTTTGCTTTCTTCATAACAGTATTTCCATTTTTATAGAAATGAAGCAAAGGCCAGGGAGTACCTCTAACTAGATTTGTCTCAGAGCCAAATCTATTATAAGTAGAAGCCTTACTTTTAGACCCAGAGGCCAATGCTTTGGTTTCAGGCAAGCACAGCTATGTGGAAGCATAACATTATAAACTAGTTAAAAGGTAATAATATTGTTACTAGCAGAGACTTTCTGATAAAGAACAAGAGATTACTTTCTTTTTTATCTTCAGAATTAATGCTGAGATGGGAGTGACAGAGGTATTCATAAAGTGATCCCTGTTAATAACAGAGAACTGAGTTCAATCCAAGAGCTCATATAAAAATGTCTGGCATGGTGTTGTATACACAGTACTGGGGAGATAGAGTAAGAAGATCTCCAGGGCTTGATGACAAGCTAATTCAAGACTTTATCTCAAATAAATAAGGTGGCCACTGCTTTAGGACTAACATAAATAGTTTTCCTTCATATGCACATGTATACACATCATGTACCTGCAAACACAAGAACACACACACACACACACACACACACACACACACACACACACAGAGAAAGAGACAGACACAGAGACAAAGAGATAGAGAGTTCTGTTTACCACATAAATTGGCTAATGGAAGGAGGTGTCCGCTGTACCAGATGTGGCTTGGGCAGCAGGTACTTTTGAGAGCCCCAGTATTTATGTGTTGTATCGCCCTCATATCACCTATTTTCCCTTCTTTGTTAGAGTCCTTTTTCCATTTCCCTATCACTAATCTTTTTCTAGTTTCTAGTTAGAGACTCAAAATTATACATAAATCTAAAAATTCCCCTTTTTATTTTGATTGTGCACAGATCTTTTCTGTGAAAATTTATATGCGGTGAATAGAATACAAAGAGAGTATATAATCTTTCTCAGAATAAGAAAGTGATATACTGGCAATAGATGAGAAGAAAGATAGTAGACAGTGGCCTTGAGGCTGGAATCTGGAGCTAGTGTTGAGAACTAAGATGGAAATTTTGGTGGTGCTATGCTAGTAAGTTTTTATTAACTTGATACAAACTAGAGTCACTTGGGAAGAAACAACGTCCATTCAGAAATTGCTTCTTATCACATTGGGCTATGGGAATATCTATACAACATTCATGAATTGTTTATTGATGGTATCTAGCCTACTGTGGATGGTGCCATCCTAGATAAGTGGTCATGGGTTGTATAAGAAAGAAAGTTGAGCAAGCTAGAAGAAAGCAAGCCAATAAACAGTGCTCTTCTATGGTCTCCGCTTCTGTCTCTGCCTCCAGGGATCTGTCTTGAATTTTTGTCTTGGTTTCCCATGGTAATAGACTATAATCTACAAGATAAAGTAAACTCTTTCTCCTCAGGTTGCTTTGGTCATTGTGATTATTACACTCAACACAATTGGAAATTAGCACATAGGGAAAGTAAGAGAAAGGTCATTTGAGATACCTGCTGGGGTCTATGTGAAAACTATATTGCTATTCTATTCTGAACTTAGAGCCGAATTGCTTATTTGAGAGAATATTTCTGTAAGCCAATTTTGCTTTTATGACCTAAATGTTTAAATTTGACAAGTGCATACAACTTTTTACTGCAATCCAAACTCTTAGGGCTATTTCCTGATGCACATCAGGCTGATTAAATACACTCTGCTTAACTGAAAACTTGCTATGCTTTTCATCCCTGTCTTTCAGTATAACCAAAGCAGAGTGAAGACTGAATGTTTCACCTGTGATTTCTGATGAGTCATTTATTTTGTTTAGAGTTTGATATTTGCATTGCTAATAAATGGTTTTCAAGATATAATGATATTTCAGTTGGCTACATGGACTTATTTGGATAAGGCCATTTTGTGATTGCTATTATTTATGTATCATCTATCTATCTATCTATCTATCTATCTATCTATCTATCTATCTATCCACCCATCCATCCATTGATCCATCTATTGATCCATCCACCCATCCATTGATCTATCCACTGTCTAATTATTGTCTATCATCTACCTATCATCTTTCTTTGTTGTTCTCTCTCTGAATATGTCTTCTCCCCTTCCTTCCCTGCCATTCCTCTCTTTTTTCCACCTCCTTTTTTTGGTGGGGGGGTTTCAAGACAGCGTTTCTCTGTGTAGCCCTGGCTGTCCTGGAACTCATTTTGTAGACCAGGCTGGCCTCGAACTCAGAAATCCACCTGCCTCTGCCTCCCGAGTGCTGGGATTAAAGGCGTGCGCCACCACGCCCGGCTTCCACCTCCTTTTTTCTCTTCCTTTTTCTTACCTTTTTTCAAGTCTCATTCCTTCCTTCAGTTTTGCTTCTAAATCCAAATAAGAGCAAAAATGCAATATTTATTTCTCTATGTTTTATTTATTCTGCTTAGTATGGTACTTTATAGGTGTATATATATTTTTTGAGATGACCTATTTTAATTATTTATAGCTTGGTCAAACTTCATTGTGTATGTACAATGCATCTAATTAATGTATTCAGGTGTTGATGGACAAAAAGTTAAGTGTCCCATAACCATTTAATAGTTTGCTATTGTATACAGTAAGCATATATGTATAACTAACTCTGTGGTATGTTGATTGAGAATCCATCAGGTATTGATTCAGGAGTAGAAAAGCCAAAACTTATGGTAATTTTATTTTACTTTTTGAGGAACCTCCATCTTACCTTCACCAACACCATCTTCATGGCTTTTATTATGATGTAATGAGATAGAACATGTTTTACTTTGTGTTCCTCCAATGGTTAACACTACCAAAAAGTTTTTCCCTCTTTTTATTAATCATTTATACTTTGTATCTTTTGCAAACTCTCTATTTATTTTATTTGCTTCAACAGATTGTTGGGTTATGGACTTAATATTTTTAGAGATTTTAAATATACATTACTAACACTGATACTCTGTCCGGTGTATTAACTGGAAAAAAAACTTTATTCCAATTTTCAAGGCTATTTCCTCCAGTCAGCTTACTTTATTAATTTGATATGATCCAGTGGTCAGTTTTCACTTTTATTTCCAGAGCTTTTGGAGTCCATTTCAGAAACTTCTTGTTTATCTTTAGATCATGAACATTTTGCCTGTGTTTTCCTCTAAGAGTTTTTAGTCTTAAACTAAGGTCTTTGGGTCATTTTAATTATATATTTTTGAGCAGGATGAGTGATATAGATTCAGTTTCAGTTTTCTACTTGCAAATGCCCAGTACTGTAAGAGTGATTGTAGAAAATTCCATCTTCTCTACAACATTTTTTTCCAGAATCTTTGTCAAACATCAGGTAGCTGTAATTGCATAGATTTAAATTTGAAACTTTTTTTATTCTAAATGTCTTTTCTTTCTTTCTCCCCCTCCCCTTTTTGGTGGTAAGATTATTTTTTTAGAATTATTTTGATTTTGAGTCCCATAATTTTTCCTCTCTGAAAGAATTACAGGGATAGATATGTAGAGGAGCCTGAGGAAAAGAAGGTCCAGCAACAGGCCCAAAATGGGATCCAGATCAAGTGGAGATCCCAAAGCCTGACACTATTACTGAGGCTATGGAGCGCTCACAAAAATGAATCTATCATGATTGCCCTCTGAAAGACCCAACAAGCAGCTGAGTCAGATGCAGATATTTGCAACCAACCAATGAACAGAAGCAGCTCACCCCTGTTGTTGAAATAGGGAAGGCTGAAAGAAGCTGAAGAGAAGGGCGAACCTGTAGGAGGACTAGCAGTCTAAATTAATCTGGACCCTTGAGATCCCTCGAACACTGGACTACCAAACAGACAGCATGTACCAGCTGATATGAGGCCCCCAACACACATATAGCAGAGGACTTCCGGGTCTGTGTTCATTCAGAGATGATGTACCTAATCCTCAAGAGACTAGAGGCCCCGGGGAGTTTAGAAATCAGGTGGGATATGGGGAGGAAGTATGGGATGTAGAACAGACAGAGGGTGGATGGGGATGGGGAATGGAATATGGAGTGTAAAAAAATAAATTAAAAATAAAATAAAATATTTTGGTTTTATATTATTTGCACTCAGGTATGTGATAATTTAGCATTGTTAATCTTTCACTTGACTGCTTTGCCTACCCAGTGCATTTTGAGTGATTCTCCGGATTTTTTCCTATTTCTGTAAAGGCTAGCTCTAAAATTTAGATGAGTACAGATTGAAATCTATAGATCCACTTGGTAACATTGCGATCTCTATGGAATTAGTTCTTCTCAGCTGTGAATGTAGGAGCTCTTTCCATCTCCTATAGTCTTCACTTCCTTTCTTCAGCATTTAAAATTTTTCATCATAGGGGTCTTTCACTTTCTTTGTTCAATGAATTTAGAGGTATTTTATTCTGTCAGACAGTCTTTTTAACATGGAACATCATGTATTGGCAGGTCATCCTAACACAGGGGATGTGATAATCTTCACTGAGCAGTAAAGGTATGATAGATGAGATTGCTTTTACTGATTCCTCTCTACCTTATTTTCTAGTTATTTCTATGAAGGGTACTAGATTTATAAGCTGATTTTGTATTGTGCCAATTTACTGAAAGTTATGTTGAGTTCTAAGTACTTTATGTCTAATTTATATTGCTTTTTACATTTAGGGTCATACTGTCTTCAATTAATTACTTCTTTCTTTTCTATATTTATTTTTATTTCTTATTGATTATTATGACTTCGAACAGTATACAGAATAGAGTAGGGGAAGTAGACATCCTCAAGTAAGTGGTAATTTTTATGCAATTAAATTTGAATATTTCCCTATTACTTATAATGTTGGGTATGGATTTATCATATATTCCCTTTATAATGTTAAGAGAGATGTTACTGCTATTCTTAGTTTCTTCATGGTTTTCTCATGAAGACATGATAAGTTGTGTTAGTGTACTATTCATATCCTTGCTACCCTAAGTCTACTTATGCATAGTATTACACTTATTAATTGGAATGCATTTTAATCATCTAACTTTCCTGAAACTAAGCCACCTTTATCATGATGAACAATCTTTTTGATGTGTTGCTGTTTCTTGTTTGGAAGTGTTTTTTAATTAAAAATATTTTAATTTGTAATGAGTATTTTTAACTCTGATAATTTCATATATGATCATAATGACATAATGGCTATTTTACTCCTCAGTATTCCCTGCTGTTCCCTTCTTCTCCTGATGAAATTCTTCTCCTTCCCCAAGAGATCCCCATATCTGCCTTCAATGTCTTGTTTTCAGGCTATTGATTTTAGTTGTGTTTCTTAACATGAGAATGAATTGTGGTTGTTATTTACTGAAACTTGGGCAGCATTTCAGTGGCTACACTGAATATGAAAATAGCCCCTCCCTTGCCCTCTGCTAATTTCTTCCAAACGTTCAGTGAAGGTTGTGGGAGCCTCAAAAGCTTCTCTATTACATATAATGAAATGGTGAAAGACTTGTCTTGTGGAGGTCTTGTGGAGATGACCACAACTGCAATGAATTCTTAAGTACAATTGCTGCTATATGCTATACAGAAGTGGTGATTTTTAGCAATCTTCCCCATCTTTCTCTTGCACTTTTCTTGTTCTCTCATATGTGAACGTCCCTGAGTCTTGGAAAGGGTGATGTAGATGTCCTGTTTAGGATCATCACTTCAAAGACATTTATTTTCTTAATGTATACCAGTTATACTTCTTTATAGTTGTTACTATCCACCTCAAAAAAAAGTTTTTCTGATGAAACCCTAGGATTATATGCAGAAAAGAACACTGAAAAAAAATATGTCCTTTCAGTTGTTTATGGTTATAAGAATGTATCCATTAAGTAGAATATAGTTCAGGGATGATTTTAGCTGAAATAGTCAACAAAGGGGAGATAGAACCCGTAAAGTCCACCTCGAATAAATAGGCCCCAGTTGAGGGATGGGGCCTCCAAACCATCTCAAAATTTTGTTCCTGTCCAAAGGGAAGACAGTAACAAAAATGAAACAGAAACTGAAGGAAAGGGCACCCAGAGACACCCTCCCTTCCCCCCCCCCCCCCCCCCCCCCCCCCCCCCCCCCCCCCCCCCCCCCCCCCCCCCCCCCCCCCCCCCCCCCCCCCCCCCCCACACACTTAGCGATCCAACCTATCTGCAGACACCAAACCCTGACTCTAATGCTGATGCCAAGAAGTGCTTGCTGACAGGAGTCTGGTATGGCTGTACACTTAAAGAGGTTTTACCAGCACCTGTTCAAGATAGATGCAGATACTCACAGCCAACCATTGGACAGAACCCGGGGGACCTAATGGAACAACTAGGTGAAGGACTGAAGGAATTGAAGGGGATTGCAACCCCATAGGAAGAACAGTATCAACTAACTAGACCACCCAGATCTTCCAGAGACTAAACCACCAACGAAAGAGTACACATGGAGGGATCCATGGCTCCAGATACATATGTAAGAGAGGATGGCCATATATGACATCAATGGGAAGGGAGGCCCTTGGTCTGTGAAGTTTAATGCTCTAAAGTATGGCAATGCTAGAGCAGTGGGGTAGGAGAGGGAGAGTAGTAGGTGGAGAAGCACCCTCATAGTGCCAAAGCTGAGGGGAGAGGAGGGATAGGATTGGTGGTGTGTGGAAGGGTAACTGTGAAGGAGGATATCATTTGGAATGTAAAATAATAATAATAATAATAATAATAATAATAATAATAATAATAATAATAATAATAAAGGCAGTTTGTAAATCATGTCTCTTATACCTATGATCTTCCACAGGCTCTTGATCAACTTTATGGCATTATTATTATTCCATTTATATATTGACCACAAATCTAACAAAAAAGCTATTGGTTAGCTCCATAATAGTCATGCTACTATTGGTAACAGTGAAAACATCTTTCTAAGCATATCATTATTGTCATTTGTGTCTAGAAATACAATTTTTGATAACTTTTCTCAGCAAGCAGATTGAATAGCCGCTTCTGGCACTATGAGAGCTAGTCAGCAGGGAGAAAATTTTCAGCTTTGTTCCAGCTTGATTTCTCTATGTTCTGCAATATATTAAATTACAGAATTTCATAATCAAGTTCTGATGGGTTACCTAGTAGTCTGCAACAGATTTTGTTTTTTCTTTTATCTTGTTTCGTTTGTTTTAGAAACCCTGTGTCTAAATTCATCACAGAGATTTACATATAATTGCTGCAGGATTTTCCCTGTCCAATCACTTTAGGGCAGCAGGAGGCCTGTGATTACACAGGGAAAAGGGAGGTTGAGCTAAGAGTTGTGGAGACAGAAAGCATAGGAGGAAGAAAGGAGAAGGAAGATGGCAGTGGATGTGAACCAGGGTGGCTTTAACCTACGAGAGTTATGATATCATAAGGTTAGAATAATTGGGATAAAGATTTTATTGTTATCATTTAGCTCTGAAATTATTGTATTGGCATCTTATAAATTGTAATTTTATTGATACATAAATCTGATTGGTTAATTATAAACTTTAAGAGTTTTGATTCTACCAGGTAAATGGGTGTTGTGATATCTAACCATGAGGTTGGCATTTCAATTTGGTTACTGGAATGTGGAACAGAGCCAGCGGGAACCTGCCAGGGTATAGTGTAGTGGCCCTATCTTATATTGTATCTTTATGTGATTTTGGTATCAGGGTAATATTAATTTTATGAGGAATTTGGTGGTCTTTTTTCCCTTAAGAAACACTGATATTCTTTTTTTTGTTTTTTCTTTTTTGATTTTTTGAGGCAGGGTTTCTCTGTATAGTCTTCGCTGTCCTAGAACTCACTCTGTAGACCAGGCTGGCCTCGAACTCAGAAATCCGCCTGCCTCTGCCTCCCGAGTGCTGGGACTAAAGGTGTGCGTCACCACGCCTGGCTAAACACTGATGTTCTTTAAAAGTTGGATATAATTCAGCAATGAATTGTAAATGTTTTCTAGTTTGAAGATTAAAAATATGTTGCTATGTTTTTGAATTTTATATATGTTTAAATTATTTCATTTATCATGGCTTTATTTTAATAGGTACTATGTGAAATATATTACTTTTAGATTTATTTTCAATTTAGTAGAATGTGGGTTCTGACGTTAAATTCTAATTATTTTCTATTGTCATTGCTATCTCTTCCTTTCATCACTAATTTAATTAATTTCAGTCATTTTATTTTCTTTTGGTTGTTTTTTCAGCATTATCTTAAAAAAAAAACAACTAATTTTATTAATTGTACATTTTAATCTCTATTTCACTAAATTCTGTCCTGAAGATATCCATTACTTCCTGCCTTTTTATTTGGGGTTTTATTTGTCTTTGTTTTATAGGACTCTAAGGTACATCATTAATGTTTTCATTTGAAATCTGTATGATATTTCCATATAGACCTTTGTAAATATAGACTTTTCCATTTTGAATACTTTAAATAGATTCTAGATGTTTGGGTATGTTGTGTTTTTATATTTTTTGTTTATATACTATTTTTACTTTCTCCATTTTTTATTCTTTGATAACCAAATTATCATTCAATACACTGTCAGTCAATGTCCAGAGTTGGTGTATCTTCTATACTTTCTCTTGCTGTTAATTTCTAGTTTTATTCTATTTCATCAGAGAGAACACAAACAATTGTTTCAAAAATTTAATGAAAGTTTGCTTTATTTTCTGTGACCAATTTAAACAAACTTAAATTTAAACTTCTATGGGCTGTTTGACAAAACACATATTCTACATTCTTAGTACAGAATGTTCAGTAGATGTTGATAAGGTTCATTTTATTTGTGATGCCACTTAGCTTAGACACTTCTTTTGCCTGATTGTTAAAATTGGGGTATTAAGGTAACACTAGTATTGTGTTAGTGTTAGTCTGTGTCTTCATACTAATATCATTTGTTGTGAAATTGGTTGCACTGTTTTTAGTGCGCATACTTAATAAATTATAAAGTCTTTTTCATAGGTTGGTTCCTTGTTCAGCATGAAGTATTCTACATATTTTTCTCACTGTTTGCTTTAAAGTGTGAAATGTGTTAGCTAGTAGAACACCAAAACTTACTTGTTCTCTAGTTCTATTTACTTGGAAATCATTTTTCCTTCTTTTCACCTTAAGTATTTTCCTGTATTTGAAAGTGAGTTGCATGTCTTAGAATCATCAAATAGATCCTGTTTTTAATCTAATATGCTAGTAATTATTATGTGTATGTGTGTGTGTGGGGTGTGTGTGTGTTAGTATGTGAATGCCACAGCACAAATATGTGTGTCAGAGAACAATTCATGGGATTTCTTTCTCTTCTAACATGTGCTTTCCTGGGATTGAAATGACAATGGTAAAACCTTCACTCTCTCAACCATCTTGCTACCCCCTTACCTGACATTTTTTCCAATTGGAGGACTTTAACACCTTAATATTAAGATATGCTTCAGAAAGATGTATATTAATTCTTATAATTTTGATGATTTAGTAATGCTGGTGTCTCCTACTTCTCATATGCTTATCTACTTTTCTAGATTTTTAAATTTTCCTGTACTTTCATGGATATATTCATCTTCTTATTCAGTCCAAAGAACTCCTTCAAGTAGCTTTTAGCATTTAGTTGGTGTTCATGGGTCTCTTTAGCTTGTTAATATCATTGGAAATTCCCTCTTTCCTTCAATTATGGGTGATATTTTTGTGAGTGTGATAGTTTAGATTTGCAGTTGTCTGTGAATGGTTAAACACAACATTCTAAGGTCTCCTGAATACTTCAGTAGCTGTTTCGGGGGAAAATATACCAATGCCTGGCAAACATGGAGGTGGAAGCTCACGGTCAGCTATTAGATGGAACACAGGGTTCCCAAGGAAGAAGGAGCTAGAGAAAGTACCCAAGGAGCTGAAGGGGTCTTCAACCCTATAGGTGGAAGAATAACATGAACTAACTAGTACCCCTGAGCTCATGTCTCTAGCTGCATATATAGAAGAGGGTGGCCTAGTTGGCCATCAGTGGGAAGAGAGGCCCCTTGGTTATGCAGACTTTATATGCGCCAATACAGGGGAACGCCGGGGCCAAGGGGTGGGAGCGGGTGGGTAGGGGAGCAGGGCCGGGAGGGGGGAGGATACAGGGAACTTTCTGGATAACACTTGAAATGTAAATGAAGAAAATATCTAATAAAAGTTGAAAAAAAAAAAGAAATCCATTATTTTGATGAACCTTGATATGTTATTCAGTGTTTCTCTCTTGCAGCTTTCAATATACTTCATCATTATGAATATTTAGTGTTTTAACTGGACTATGACATACGTTTCTCTAGTCTTGTCCATTTAGGGTTGTAATGCCTCCTATACCTGAAGGCTTACCCTTTTCCTTAGATTTGAAAATTTTTTCTTACAAAGACTTTATTGAAAATATCTTCTATGAAGTAATTTTTGTATAAAGGTCTATGATTATAATTTATGAATCTTTTTATGGTGTTTTATTGACATTGTTTGTTTGGTTTGTACTTCTAAAATATTAGGATATTGATAATGTTTAAATGTTTCAATTTTTCTACTTCATCTATGCAACCAAATAGTCTATCTTAACCTTGATCATTTTTTATTAGCAAGGCTGTCTATTAATCTTTTTATTTGAATTATTGAATTTTTCATTTTGGAATATTTTATTTTTTCTTTATTTATACCCTTTATTGAATTTTACCTCCATATCCTGTATTGACTTCCTGATTATAGGTAGGTGTTTATGTTCTCTCAGAATCTATTCAAGTTTTACTTTTGTCCTCTTTTCTTTCTTTAAACATAGTTCATAGTTACAATCTTTCTTTTATTCTCCTTGGAATTTGTCTAATATAGTTTCAATGGAAGCTGTTAATGTGGGATTAATAAATTTGGAGCAATCATATTATTTTAGCTGTTCATGTTTTGAAACAAACTAACACATCAGAAAAATAACAAAACAAATAAGCCAAAGGAAAAGAGCCAAAGAAAAGGCACAAGTAGGTACAGAGAGACTCACTCATTTGCATACTCAGCAACCCCATAAAAGCATGAATGTTACAGACTGCCATGATACAGACACAAAAGGCCTGCAGGATAAAAAAAGAGAATAAAATATAGAGCTAAAATAAAAATAAGATAAAGCTAAGAGAAAATAATAAAACCATGACTTTATGAAATAGGGAACCTACAATGACTCTACTGAATCTGTTTTTTGTTGGCCATTTATTCTTGGATATGCAGCCTACTCTTAAGAGTAGTTTGTTTCTACAGTGAGACATTTTTGGAGAAATCTAAACTCCATTTTAAAGAGGTTATCAACTAGAGATTTCTAATAGTTTATGGTTGTGTGCGTGTGTATACTTTCATCTTTATAGTCCCATCTACTGCAGACCTGTGCAGGTCCACTGTTTTCCACCTCAGTCTCCGTGAGCTCACATGTCACTGATTCTGTTAACTTAGAAGGCCTTGTTTTCTTGGCATCTTCCATTCCCTCTGGCTCTTATACTTTTCCCTCCTCTTTTACAGGTTTTCCTAAGCCCTAAGCAGAAAGATATTTGATGGAGTCTTTGTATTTAGGGATGAACATTCAAGGGTTTTCATTTTCTGCATAATGTCTAGTTTTGTGTCTGTATTTGTTCCTATTTGCTTCTGGAGGAAATTTCTTTGATGGTGGCTGTGCAAGGCACTAATCTGTGAATATAACACTATGTCATCAAGAGTCATTTTATTGCTATGTTTTCAACAATTTTACTAATTTATTTATTACATAGTAGTATCTGGCTTTACCCTCAGTCCCTGGGCTATCCAGTCTCTGGTTCTGGGTCATCCAAGCAGTGTCAAATATGGGTTCCATCTCATGGATTAGCCTTTAAGATAATATCACATAAGATAGTAGTTGGTACTCATGCAATCTTAGTGCTATTATTGTATATGTTTCAGGTAGGACACCCTTATAAAAAATGATTTTATGGCTATCTTGATGTTTATATTTTTCCTTTGGTAGTCTATAACATGCTTTCCTGTACCAAAGACACTAGAACATAGTAGGTGAAAAGACCCTATGTAAGGTCCAGCTTAACTTCTATGTTTTACTGAGTTATGAAGGTATTATTTTCTCAATGGGGTCTTGCTGTCAGTTTGTGAAGAGCAGACTAAAGTCTTGGTGACAGTTTGGGCTTTGGGGAGGTTTGCAGGGGATCCTGTTGAAAAACAACTCAATTTGATGTAATATAATTTCAATATTAGAAGTTTCATTAGTGACAAGAGACAGGCAATTAGCGATCTGACTCCATTTTTATTTGGCAATTTCATTTAGATAACCTATATAAGTATATATGTTAGGAAACTTCTACTGTACTATGTTTCTCAAGGGGCTCTTAATTTAGTTGTTTTTCCTATATTCTTTCCCTCCGTTCTTTCTTACCTTCTCCTCCCCACTTGATCCTTAATTCCTATCCAATCACTCATTTATCTATAACTACTTATTCTATTTCCCTTTCCTAGGGAAATCAAACTTTCTCCCATAGTCCCATATTTTATACCTATCCTCTATGATTCTTTATACTGTAGCTTGGTTATCATTGCCTTAGACAGTCTGCATGTACAATGAAAATATAGCATATTTGTTTTTCTTGGTCTGGGTTGTATCACTAGAATGACTTTTTCTAGTTCCATTCATTTATCTGCAGAATTTATTTTTTAATGGCTGTATAATAATCCATTGTATGAATATATTACATTTTTAATACATTCTCTGTTGAGGGACATGTAGGTTGTTTCCAATTTCTGGCTATTATAAATAGAGCAGCAGTGAATGTGGGAGAGCAGGCCTGTGATTCAAGTAAGTGTTCTTTGTATATGTGCCCAGGAGTGGTATAACTGGATTTGATGTAAATCTATTCTTATCTTCTAGTGGAACCAGCAAACTAATTTCTGCAGTGGCTGTATGAATTTGTACTCCCATCAGGAATGAAGGAGTGTTTCTCTTACTCTACATTCTCACCAACTAAAGTTGTCACTGGTTTTATTGAACTTAACTATTTGAGCAGATAGAAGATGAAATCGCAAAGTAGTTTGATTTGCTTTTCTCCTGTGACAAATGATGCTGAACATTTAAGAACTTTTCATCCATTTCTATTTCCTCTTGAAAATTCTATGTTTTGATCTGTACCCTTTAAAAATTGAGTTATTTCTTTTCTTGATCTCTAATATGTTTGGTTTTTTTTTTTTTTTTTGTATATTTCATGTAGTAGCTCTTTATTAGGTATGTAGGTGGCAAAAACCTGTTCCCATTCTTCAGGCTGCCTGTTTGTCCAAATTACAGTATCTCTGCCTTATATATCTTTGTTTGTCTCTTTCTTTTTTCTTTTCTTTTTTTTTCGAGACAGGGTTTCTCTGTATAGCCCAGGCTGTCCTGGAACTCACTTTGTAGACCAGGCTGGCCTCGAACTCAAATATCCACCTGCCTCTGCCTCCTGAGTGCTGGGATAAAAGGTGTGCGCCACCACAATCTGGCTGCTTATCACTTTCATAAGATCTCATTAATTTTTGATCTCAGTGAAAATGGTTTCAAGACTATTCCCCCATTCTCTTCTATCAGGTTCATTGTATGCTGTTTTAGGTTGAGGTCTTTGATCCAGTTGGAGTTGGGTTTTGTGTCAGGTGACAAATATGGATCTGTGTAAATTCTTGTACAAAGAGTCATCCAGTTTGAGAAGAGCCATTTGCTGAAGGTGCTGTCTTTTTCCCATTATGTATTTATGCCTTCTTGATAAAAGATAAGGTACATATAAATGTGTGGATTTATGCCTATGGTTGAAAATTGATCTTTCAGAATCTGTGAATAATTGTGTTGCATTTTTTATAGGGATGGAATTGAATTTTACTATATGAATCCTAGTAATCCACAAACAGCGAGATCTTTCCATCTTCTAATATCTTCAATTTCTTCCATCAATGTCTTTAAAAAGTTTTATTATATAAGTTTTTCACTTACTTGGTTATAGTTATCCAAAGACATATTATTTGAGGCTATTGTTAAAGGTGTTATTTCCCTGATTGTTTTCTCTGTTCATTTGTCAATGGTGTATAGGAAGGTTACTGATTTTTGTGAGTTAATTTTATATGAAGTTATTTTGCTTAAAAGTGTTTATCAGCTGTAGAACTTTCCAGATGGAACTTGTAGGGTCACTTACCTATAGCATCATGTCATCTAAAAATAAAGATACTTTTACTTCGTTTTTTCCTATCTCCTTGGTCTCCTTCAATTGTTTTATTGCTGTAGTCAAGATCTCAAGTACTATGGAGAGAGTAAACTAACATTTCTTGTTTTTGATTTTAGTGAAATTGCTTAGAATTTCCAGATCAGCTTTGGGCTTGTTGAGAAACGCCTTTATTTTGTTGAGATATGTCCATTGTATTTTTAATATTGCAAGGAATTATCATAAAGTGATGTTAGAGTTTTGTCAAAGGCCTTTTCTGCGTGGAATAATATAGACATGTATCTCCCTCCTATCCTCCAACTCAATAGCAGACCACCTGTTCGGGCCTCCTCTCCATCTCTAAGAAATCACACAGGTCTTCTTCTCCAACCTTTTTTGGCTCACCTTGTTATTCTAGGCCCCAGGTACAACAAGCATCCTCATGAATATTCTGGCAAAGCCTGCCAGAGAAGCAAGTAAGCAAGAGATAAAGGCAGGTTAGCTTCAGATCTTGACATTTCTTCATTTCCTCCAAATTCAATATTCCAGTCTTACTCCCAGATATGTAGCAGACTCCCTGTTGTGATATTTGCTTACTTTTGCACCTACTTCTTTGGAACTAAGAAAAGCCTGGTAGAACACCCTGCTTTTCTCCTTCTGTAGTCAATACCTATTCTTAAGCATCAGTTTTCAGTATCCATTCCTCTGTTGAGGGACATATGGGTTCTTTCCAGTATCTGGCTATTATAAATAAGGCTGCTGTGAACATAGTGGAGGATATGTCCTTAGGAGCTTCTTCTGGGTATATGCCCAGGAGAGGTATTGCTAGATATTCTGGTAGTAATATGTCCAGGTTTCTAAGGAACCACCAGACTGATTTCCAGAGTGGTTGTACCAGCTTGCAATCCCACCAGCAATGGAGAAGTGTTCCTCTTTCTCCACATCCTCACCAGCATCTGCTGTCACCTGAATTTTTATGATCTTAGCCATTCTGACTGGTGTGAGATAGAATCTCAGGGTTGTTTTCATTTACATTTCCCTGATGATTAAGGATATTGAACATTTTTTTCAGGTACTTCTCAGTCATTAGGTATTCCTCAGTTGAGATTTTTTTTTGTTTAGTTCTGTGCCCCATTTTGTAATGGGGTTATTTGAATTTCTAGAGTCCAGCTTCTTGAGTTCTTTGTATATATTTGGATATTAGTCCCCTATCAGATTTAGGATTGGTAAAGATCTTTTCCAATATGTTCGTGGCCTTTTTGTCTTATTGACAGTGTCTTTTGACTTACAGAAGCTTTGCAATTTTATGAGGTCCCATTTTTTAATTCTTCATCTTACAGTACTAACCATTGTTGTTCTGTTCAAGAATTTTTTCCTCTGTGCCAATATCTTTGAGATTTTTCCCACTTTCTCCACTATTAGTTTCAGTGTCTCTGGTTTTATGTGGAGTTCCTTGATCCAGTTAGACTTGAGCTTTATACAAGGAGATAAGAATGGATCAATTCCCAGTCTTCTACATGCTAACTGCCAGTTGAGCCAGCACAATTTGTTGAAAATGCTGTCTTTTTTCCACTGGATGGTTTTAGCTCCTTTTTCAACAATCAAGTGACAATAAGTGAGTTTTCGGGTCTTCAATTCTATTCCATTGACCTACCTGTCTGTCACTGTACCAGTATGCAGTTTTTATCACAATCATTCTGTAGTATAGCTTGAGGTCAGGCATGGTGATTCTACAAGAGATTCTTTTATTGTTGAGAATAGTTTTTGCTATCCTAGGTTTTTTTGTTATTCCAGATGAATTTGGAATTTGCCCTTTCTAACTCATTGAAGAATTGAATCCTGAATTTTGATGGGGATTGCATTGTATCTGTAGATTGTTTTAGGCAAGATTGCCATTTTAAATTATTATTAATTAATATGTTATATTATTAAGCAGCATTTAATGTCAGCAATCACTAATCATCAAATTATTAATTGATAAATCTATTAAATTATCAACCAATATTTATTAATTGATATTAATTACTATCAATATCATTTAAATATTATTAATTAATAATTAAAATAACTATATTAATCCTGCCAATCCATGAGCATAGGAGATCTTCCCATCTTCTGAGATCGTCTTCGATTTCTTTCTTCAGACACTTGAAGTTCTTATCACACAGATCTTTCACTTCCTTAATTAGAGTCACACCAAGGTATTTTATATTAATTGTGACTATTGTTTCTCTAATTTCTTTCTTAGCCTGTGTTTCCCTTGTGTAGAGAAAGGACACTGATTTGTTTAAGTTAATGTTATATCCAGCTACTGCAATGCAGTTGTTTATCAGGATTAGGAGTTCTCTGGTGGAAATTTTATGGTCACTAATACACTATCATATAATCTGCAAATAGTGATATTTTGACTTCTTCCTTTCTAATTTGTTTCCCTTTGATCTCCTTTGTTGTCTAATTGCTCTGGCTAGGAATTCAAGTACTATATTGGGCAGGTAGGGAGAAAGTGGGCAGCCTTGTCTAGTCCCTGATTTTAGTGGGATTGCTTCAAGTTTCTGTCTATTTAGTTTGATGTTGGCTACTGGTTTGCTGTAGATTGCTTTTATTATGTTTAGTTAGGGGCCTTGAAATCCTGATCTTTCCAAAACGTTTATCATGAATGTGGGTTGGGTTTTGTCAAATTGTTTCTCAGCATCTAACAAGATGATCATGTGTTTTTTGTCTTTGAGTTTGTTTATATAGTGGATTAAGTTGATGGCTATCCATATATTAAACCATCCCGGAATCCCTGGGATGAAGCCTACTTGATCATGATGGATGATAGTTTTGATGTGTTCTAGGATTAGCTTGTGAGAATTTTATTAAGTATTTTTGCATTGATATTGATAAAGGCAATTGGTCTGAAGTTCTCTTTCTTTGTTGAGTCTTTATGTGGTTTAGGTATCAGAGTAATTGTAGTTTTGTAGAATAAATTGGGTACAGTACCTTCTGTTTCTATTTTGTAGTTTGAGGAGAACTGGAATTAGGGCTTCTTTGAAGGTCTGATAGAACTCTGCACTTAACCCATCTAGTCCTAGTTTTTTTTTGGGGGGGGTTGGGGGAGACTATTAATGACTACTTCTATTTCTTTAGGGGATATGGAACTATTTAGATCGTTAATCTGATCCTGTTTTAACTTTGGTACCTGGTATCTTTCTAGAAAATTGTCCATTTTATCCAGGTTTTCCAGTTTTGTTGAGTCTAGACTTTTGTAGTAGGATTTGATGATGTATTGGATTTCCTCGAGTTTTGCTGTGATGTCTCCCTTTTCATTTCTGATTTTGTTAATAAGGATACTGTCCATGTGCCCTCTAGTTAGTCTGGCTCAGCATGTATCTATCTTGTTGATTATCTAAAAAAACAAAACAAAACAAACAAACAAAAACAAAACAAAACACAGATAGTGGTTGATTCTTTGTATAGTTTTTTTGTTTGTTTGTTTCCACTTGGTTGATTTCAGCCCTGAGTTTGGTTATTACCTGCTGTCTAATCCTCTTGAGTTAATTTACTTCCTTTGTTCTAGAGCTTTTAGGTGTGCTGTCAAGCTGCTAGTGTATGCTCTCTATAGTTTATTTTTGGAAGCACTCAGAGGCCTGAGTTTTCCTCTTAGGAATACTTTCATTGTTTCCCATAAGTTTGGGTATATTTTGGCTTCATTTTCATTAAACTTTAAAAAGACTTTAATTTCTTTATTTCTTTCTTCCTTGACCAAGTTATTGAGTAGAGTGTTTTTCGGCTTCCATGTTAACGTTTCTTTCTATTATTTATGTTGTTATTGAAGATCAGCTTTCGTTTGTGGTGATCTGATAGGATGCATAGGATAATTTCAATATTTTTGTATCTGTTGAGGCCTGTTTTATGACCAAGTATGTGGTCAAATTTGGAGAAGGTACCATGAGGTGCTGAGAAGAAGGTATATCCTTTTGTTTTCAGATAAAATGTTGTGTAGATTTGTTAAATCCATTTGTTTAACAATTTCTGTTAGTCTCACTGTCTCTGTTTAGTTTCTCTTTCCAGTATCTGTGGGGTGTTGAAGTCTCCTAGTAGTATTGTGTGAGGTGCAATGTGTGCTTTGAACTTTACTAAAGTTTCTTTAATGAATGTGGCTGTCCTTGTATTTGGAGCATGAATATTCAGAATTGAGAGTTCATTTAGTAAGATTTTACCTTTGATGAGTATGAAGTGCCCCTCCTTGTCTTTTTTGATAACTTTGGGTTGGAAGTCAATTTCATTCTGTATTAAAATGGCTACTCCAGCTTGTTTCTTTGGATCATTTGCTTGAAAAATAGTTTTCCAGCCTTTTACTCTGAGGTAGTGTCTGTCTTTGTCCCTGAGATGGGTTTCCTGTATGCAGCCAAATGTTGGATCCTACTTATTGAGCAAGTCTGTTACTCTATGTCTTTTTATTGGGGAATTGAGTCAATTGATATTAAGAGATATTAAGATAAAGTAATTGTTGCTTCCTGTTATTTTTGTTGTTAGAGTTGGGTTCTGCTTTTGCAGCCATCTTTTTAGGTTTCTTGCAGTATTACTTTCTTGCTTTTTGTAGGGTGTAATTTCCCTGCTTGTGTTGGAGTTTTACCTTTATTACCCTTTGAAGGGCTGGATTCGTGGAAAGATATTGTGTAAATTTGCTTTTTTAAAAACTTTTTATTAGATATTTTCTTCATTTACATTTCCAATGCTATCATGAAAGTCCTCTATACCCTCCCCCGACCCTGCTTCCCAACCCACCAACTCTTGCTTCCTGACCCTGGCATTTCCCCATAGTGGGGCATATATTTTTTGCAAGACCAAGGGCTTCTCCTTCCAATGATTGCTGACTAGGCCATCTTCTGCTACATATGGAGCTAGAGACACAAGCTCTGGTGGTACTGGTTAGTTCATATTGTTGTTCCTCCTATAGGGTTGCGGACCCCTTCAGCTCCTTGGTTTCTTACTCTAGCTCATCCTTTGGGGGCCCTGTGACCCTGATATAGCTGTTTCTTATGAGGCTATGCCATTGCCTGGCAAATACGGAACTGGATACTCACAGTCATATTTTGGATGGAACACAGGGCCCCCAATGTAGGAACTAGAGAAAGTGTATTTGGTATTGTCCTGGAATACTTTGTTTTCTCTATCTATGGTAATTGAGAGTTTTGCTTGGTATAGTAGCCTGGGATGGCATTTGTGTTCTCTTAGGGTCTGTATAACCTCTGTCCATGATCTTCTGGTTTTCATAGTCTCTGGTGAGAAGTATGGTGTAATTCTAATAGTTCTGACTTTATATGTTACTTAAGCTTACTTGTTTTAATATTCTATCATTATATAGTACATTTGTTGCTCTGATTATTATGTGTTGGGAGGAATTTCTTTTCTGGTCTAGTCTATTTGGAGTTCTGTAGGCTTCTTGTATTTTCATGGGCATCTCTTTCTTTAGTTTAGAGAAGTTTTCTATAATTTTGTGGAAGATATTTACTGGCCCTTTAAGTTGAAAATCTTCACTCTCTTCTACACCTATTATCTTTAGGTTTGGTCTTCTCATTGTGACCTGGATTTTCTGGATGTTTTTAATTTGGATATTTTTGCATTTTGCATTTTCTTTAACTGTTGTGTCCATGTTTTCTATGGAATCTTCTGCATCTGAGATTCTTTTTTCCATGTCTTGTATTATGTTGCTGATGTTCACATATATGGTTCCTGATCCTGATTTCTTTCCTAGGATATCTATTTCCAGAGTTGTCACCCTTTTTTGTTGTTGTTGTTGTTTTGTTTGTTTGGTTTTTTTTGTTTTTTTTGTTTTGTTTTGTTTTATTGTTTCTACTTTTCTACTTCCATTTTTAGATCTTGGGTGGTTTTGTTCAATTCCATCACATGTTTGGTTGTGTTTTCCTGCAATTCTTTAAGGGAATTCTGTGTTTCCTCTTTAAGGACTTCTACTTGTTTAGCAGTGTTTTCCTGTAATTCTTTAAGGGATTTTTATGCTTGCTCTTTAAGGACTTCTATCTGTATAGCAGTGTTCTCCTTTATTTCTTTAAGTGAGGTATTAATTTTATTCTCCAAATCCTCTACCAGCTCATAAGATATGATTTTAAATCTGAATCTTGCTTTGCAGTGTGTTGTGGTACCCAGGACTCGCTGTGGTGGGAGTACTGGGTTCTGATTATGCCAAGTGGTCTTGGTTTCTGTTAGTAAGATACTTACATTTGCCTTTCACCATCTGGTAATCTCCAGTGTTAGATGTTCTAGCTATTTCTGGCTGAGCTTGTTCGTCCTGTGATTCTGTTAGCCTCTGTCATCAATCCTGAGAGTCCAACTCTATATTGAGTTCCAGTGGTCAGAGCACTCTCTGCAGGTAAGCTCTTTTCTTGCAGGAAGGTACATGGAGGTCTGGAGCTCAGCACTGCCTCCTGGCTGAAGATGAAGGCCTGAAGGGACTCTATCCAAGATGCTCTGTTGCTTTTGGGTCCTGTGCAGTCTCCTGCATGGACTGGTCTCTGACAGATCTGGGATACAAGATGGTGCTCTCCTCTGAGTCCAGAGGTAAGCGCCCTCCCTGAAGGCTGACTCTCTTCTGGTGGGGTGTGTGTCCAGAAGTCTGGGTCTCAGTTCTGTCTCCTGGCTGAGGATGAAGCCCCGAAGGTACCCTGTCCAAGAATTTCTGTTGCTTCTGTGGCCTGAGTGCTCTGCTGTGTGGACTGGTCTCTGAGAGTCCCAGGATACAAGATCAAAACCTGATGATCTTTTTTGTTCTCTTCCACCAATGTGGTTGAAGGAAAGAACAGAATTCATTAAGTTTCTCTCTGGTCCCCCCCCCCCACATGTGCTGTGGTATACATGTGGCCACACATACTTTGTGGTTTGAGTTAGAAATATCTGCCTTAGGCTCAAGTGTTTTAACATTTGATATCTGGATATTTGGCAAAGTTATCTGATCTTGCTCCAGAAAGCATGATATTGGAGGTGGGTTTTAGGAGTTTATAGGCTCATCCCACTTCAAACTTTGCTTCATATTTATTGTTGGAGATGTGTGGGAATTAATAAGGGGCCTAGTTGAGGAGGGGGATGAAGGACTCATGCCCTGCCCTGCCAGAGTTCCACCTGTGCTCTGGACAGGCAGACATGGGAGGGCTAACCGATGATTTTCACTCAGCCCTGGATGGGCATCCAAGCCTCTGACCCACTTGACAGCGGGGGCTGGGGGTGGGGGGGTGGTGAACAAGGGGCAGCCCAACCTGGGGGCCTCAGCACCACTCCCTGCAGCCCCGGGGTTATGGGAAGAGGGAAGAGAGGTTCCCACACTGGCGAGTGAGAGTGCAGGGGATCTAGATGAGCAGAGACTATGGTTTTAGAGATTTATTATAGAGAGGCAGGGGGAAAGAGAGAAGGTAGAAGAGAGAGAGAGGAAAGGGTAAAGAGAAAGAGAGAGTAAGAGGGAGAGAGTGAGAAGAGAGGAGAGAGGAGAGGAGAAGACAAAGAGAGAGGAGAGAGGACTGAAAGAAGTGAGAGGTAAGAGAAAAAAGGAATGAAAGGAGTGAGAGAGGAGAGAAGACAAATAGAGAGGAGTGAATGTGAGAGTGAGGAGTAAGAGAGTGAGGTGGGGCCAAGCAACCTCTCTTATGGTCTTTACTGTTGCTAGGTAACTGGGGAGGAGTTTAGCTTGAAGGTCAGAAGCTTGGGACATTGCCTAAGTGCCTTCTAGCCATGCTTCTCTTGTGGGAATTGTGGGGGTTGTGGGGGTTGTGAGGGTTGTGGCAGTTGTGGGGGTTGTGGGGGTTGTGGAGGGCAGTAACTTAGACAGGAGTCAGAGTTCCAAAAGCATGAAGGAATGCCTACCGTGTCATGTAGGTGAATTAGTAGCATGTCGGGGTTCAGACCTCAGCTTGCTCTACTGGAGAATAGCCTGTCTGTACATAGCCCAATGTCCCACAGAGATGTGATCTCTCAGCTTCCAGCTCTGGCATATGCTTCCATGCCCCCCATTACAGGTGCTCTTTTTGGGACTGTAAATCAGAATAAACTCTTCCTCCATCTGTGTGTGTGTGTGTGTGTGTGTGTGTGTGTGTGTGTGTGTGTGTGTGTGTATGTGTAAGTAACTTTCTGTCATGGTGTTTTATCAATGAAACAAGAAATGTAAGTAGCATACATTGAAACAGAGAAAAGAAATAAATGTAATGTTTCTAGAAATATTAAGAACTGAGTTTGAAGTCTGGCAGTGGTGGTGCATGCCTTTAATCCCAGCACTTGGGATGCAGAGGCAAGCAGATTTCTAAGTTCGAGGCCAGCCTGTTTTACAGAGTATGTTCCAGGACAGCAGAGACTACACAGAGAAACCCTGTCTCAAAAAATAAAACAAACCAAAACCAAAACCAAAAACAAAAACAAAACCAAAAACAAACAAACCAAAAAACAAAAACAAACAAAAAACCCCCACAATAACAAGAACTGAGTATGAGCCTTCTACTATGCTTTGCTGATTTATTTATTTATCTTCTTTTTATTTATTTATTTATTTATTTATTTATTTATTTATTTATTTCAATCCCAATAATATCCATCCACTGGTGTCATTCTGTGTCACTGTGTGAATGTATTCATCTCTGTTGTGAGATGGATGTCTGTACTGAGTGCATCATGAGTAACTCACGTAGCCTAGCATCTTAGTTGTGAGATGATTTTTCACATTGAAAGCATCATGACAAACTCCTGTAGCTTAGGACAGGACTACAGAATAGAACTTGACTATTTACAAGTTTCCATACTATTGAGAGTTAAGGATGTTGACATATAAGTTGTTTTATGTACTTATTTGATCTATTTTAGACACTATAAGCAATATTTTTATTTAATTTTTCATCCTCTTTATAAAGTCTATCAGAACTATGCTATCAACCCTTACCCAGAAGCTATTTCCAAACAATAACTACTTGTAAATGAATAATTAGTTATATCCAAGGGAGTCTGACTGGCCAACCAACCAACAAACAAACACTCTCAAGGGTATTCCTATGCCTCACAGTAGATGATCAATAGAAAATGAAACTTAAGAGCATCGCTGGAAGTTTTTGCCTCATTAATATCTGGGAATTCCCCCTCACTCCTTTTTTATATTACATGTACTTTGTGTATATAATATATTACTGCTTCTGTTTTTAAGTTTTTTATGGGCTTCCTTTGTGTGTGAGCTTGTGTGTTTCTCTGTCTCTATGTTTCTTGTGCTTTTATTTTGGTTATTTTTTGTTTGTTTGTTTGGCTGTTTTCTCATATTCTGATCTGTTTGGTCTTGATTTACCTTATTATGTATTATTATTATTCCTTAGATGTCTATTTGTTTTTTAACAATAATCAGAAAGGGTGTGGATCCATAGGGATCCATAGAGATCAGAAAAGATCCATAGGGACGAGGAGGTATGAAGGAACTGGGAAGAATAGGGAGAGGTGAAACTGTAATCAGACAAAAATATTGCATGAAAAAAAACTAACAATAAAAGAAAAGACAAAGAAGTTAGTGTAACGAGACAACAGATTATTGCCATGTCTGTGGTTAACTCTGTAATTGCTAATTTCATTAGCACACTTGCATGGGTCTGATCTACACCTGAGACATTCCTCAGCAGGTATTTTTAGTTTTACTTCTTCCAGCCACACTTTTTTTTTTTTTTTTTTTTTTTTGCTTTATAAGTTATTTTACTTGCCTGGAAGTTTTTCCTTCACTTGCCTAGTGAGTATCTTTTACATTAACTCGTTTTCACATCAGTAAAACGTCCCTTGTCTTCTTGTATAAAGATTGCTTCCATTTTAATGCATGCACTGGGCCCTGTCTAACCCTTTCTCAACATTCCTCCAAATTTCAGTTTATATTTTGGGATATTCTGTTATAGACTTCAATGCCTGACTGTAAAGGCTTTTCATTGTGTCTGGATTTTGCTCAATATTTTATCTGCAGTGTTGGACTGAACCTCAATGACTGGTTCATCATATGTGCTCAGTGTACATTCAATGTTTAAAACTGTGGGTAAAAAATATAGTTAGATACATCCTGCTAAAATGTATCATGGATTCTTGCCTGAGAAGTTTTGTATTTTACAAATTTCTATCCTTTTTCTTGTATGGGATTCTCTAAGATATTTTGTTTTCTCCATAACATTTATAAATAATTATTCAGGTGAATTATAACTACATAGACATCTTTGAAATTATCCATAGAACTATTTTATATAATATAAATTTTCATCTGATGCAATCTAATAGGAAAACTGTGATGTTCAAAAACTGGGACTCTGGATGGCATCCGGGAAGTAGCACCCTTTTGTACGATTCAGGAAAGTATTAGCAGTAAGCAGTCTATGACTTGGGTCGACCCACAAACCATTATATTTGCTGTTCATTTTTATTGTTTTATATTATCTGATGAATAATCAGATCACATGGTACATAAAGAACTGTTCGTTTACAACTCTCTGTAGTAATTTTTTTATTTAGACAGCATTAGCAACTGTAAGCTAATTTAAAGGAAAGGAAATGTCTTCTAGACCCTCTATGGTATGGATGCTTTAAACATTATTTACTAGTGAAAACCTTTTGTATTCAATTCATCCACTTCACATGGCAAAAACTCAAAGTGACTGCTGAGGTTTGCAGTCTTTACAAATCGATTTGTATTGTTCATCTGCAGTTTCTCCTACTACAGAGCTCTGACTGATACCATGTAATGTGTTTCTGGAATAGCTGTCTAATGAAAATGGGGTTTGGAGAAATGCTCAAGTTTATGTCATCCAAACCTCTTCATTTTAATATTATCATAATACAGGGAAGCTTTGACATTATGGGGCACATTAGGAAGTATCTTTGAAGCACTTGATGTTGGTGCTTGTCAAAAGAATGTGTGGCAGTAAACATCAATCTTATATAATGTGTTGATGTGGAAGCTATTGGATTCTTATGTGCAATTTTACTTCAAAGAATTCAAGAGCTTTGTATTCAAGTAACTACAAGTGCCTGATCATTAGCAAGATTGTGAACTTTGCATTGTCTGTGTATGCTTATTTTTCTAGTAATGGGGAGAATTGAAAGACTATATATTTGGAATATAGGCAGCAATAAAAGACCTCATGGAAGATTATAAATAAAATGGATTGAATCACTTTCATCATAATTCAGTTTAAAACTCTGTTTCTGTGACAACATGATCTTTATAGATTTTTTTGAAAAAAAAATTAACTGAAAGGAAGAGAAAGAAGTTATTTAGCATATCTTTTGAGCACATTACAAAGCATAAATTCTACTAGCCTACTTTGTTAAGCTTACCTGATAGCTGAGAAACTGTGAACACAAATAAATGAATACAGTAAATAGAAAAATGGATTTTAAGTTCCAAATATGTTTTCTCAAATCTCAGTTCAATAGAATTATTTTTCATAATGTAATGATGTACCGACCCATATTTTTTCTCACAAGCTATCCCAATAATCTAGTCACACCAACTGGAAGTTACTACATCTCATGCATGCATATATATGTATGAATATGTAATGTATGTATGAATGTATATATAATGCATGTATGAATATATAATGTATGTATAAAAATGTAATAAATGAATAAATATATAGTGTGTATATGTGTTTCTAAATATAACCTGATCAATCTGTTTAATGTTACTTTGTTACATGTATGTATATTTCCAAAACTGACCATTTGATATTGGAGAACCTTTCTGTGGAAAACTATTTCTTTTACTTTCTGCATTTCATAGTTCTTTGTCATTCTTTGTGTGGGGTTCTGGCTTCATGAGTTTTGCCATGGTTACTTTGGCATGTCTATTGGTATTGTTCCTAGTCAACACACATTTTGGTAGTCATGTTAGTGAAACTTTATGGGTATAGCATTTTATATTACTAGGAGACACAGTCTTACAGAAAACTTCCTGATCCTATGGTTCATAGAGTCTTTCCATCGTTTGCAGTGTTCTCTGAACCATAATTGTGAGAGTGCTTTCTGTATGAATCCATTGGTACTGGGCTCCTCATTTCTATAGATTGGCTGGTTAGATCATCTACAATTATCTCCATCTATTACAAGGAGAAGAAGTTCTTTTGAAGAGGGAGGAGGACTACACTTATCTGTAGGTATAAGGACAAGTATTTAGAGTATATTTAGAGATTATGCTGGCTTAGTAAAGCAGTAGTTTGTAGGTTCGCCTTTATGACCTATGACTTCACTACCCTTGATGGGTTTCCAGTTCAAATCACTATTCAACTTGTGTTGAGTATGTCTTAAGTTCAATTAGAGAACTGTTGGTTACTGCCAAGGCATATATGCCACTACTATGCCCTAAGGGCTATTGTACCATGTTCATCATTGTTGTTTGTTCTGAGACAAAATAGCTAATCAGCCGTTATAGTCTGTAGATTGTTTCTCTCCTCTGAAACCTTGCATGTCATCCTGTACTTAGACTATTAAACTAATTTTTGTGCACATTGAAATAGTACATGTGCTATTTTAGCAAGAGATGAATATGAGTTGAACTGTATCTTTCCAGCAGATATGTTAAAGTACTTTCCACAGTGTGTGTGACCATAAACTTAGTTGGAATCTTAGTTTACTCTTTAGAAACATATGTGAGTTAAATAGAGGTTGGTCATGTTAAGTTAGTGTCATGTTAATTTAATATGATTAAAGTCCTAAGAGAATAAGAAGAACTTGGGGGGAGGGAGTGGCGGGTAGGGCAGTGATGATTTGAATGGAATGTGAACACTGAAATGTTGTAGTTTTTAATTCAAGGATTGCTGGTACACTACAGAAGCTGATGAGAGAACAGAGGGATATTCTTCTATTGATGTTAGGAGGGACATAGTCTTGCTTACATGTAGCCACCAGTGGCCATGGGTTCCTGGGTTCCTGAAAGGAAAGAAGGTGTTGGATGGGAAAGGCAGCGAGAGAAATAACGAGCCAAGACAAAGTTCTCTGATCAAGGCCCAAAGTTTACTTTTTGAATCTGAACTTATAAAGGGGGGAAGCCCATCTCCCACTATGCCAGGATCTCTATGCTTTGTGAGGACCACATTAGGAAAACAGGTTCAGCTTCTCAGCAAGTAATGGCATCTTAGAGGAAACAGCATATGTGGCAGGACAATAGACTTTACCTAGGTCAGAAGACTCTACCCTAGGTGAGTTAGCAACTGTGGCAAAACATGTTTGAGCCAGTATGCTCAAGGCTGGGAGAAGGGCACACACTTCAAGGCCAGCTTCCAGAAATCAGATAGAGTAGTTTGCTATAGTAGGTACCTAGTTTGTATTACTAGAACTTTTGTTTGATTCTTTGTTTTTCAATACTAGCTCTAGGAAAGTACAAAGTGGTGGAAAAGTAAAATCTACATTCTCAAGCTTCTGAAGTGAAACCCACAGGGCAATTTTACTGTGTCATTCTTTTTAGGATGCTGAATCAAAAATTTTGTAACATGTTGAAATATCTTCAGGCATCTTACCCATATACAGACTCCTTGGAGTTCCTAAGGCTCTCATGATGTCACAAACTTCATTTCATATGCTCTTCAATTCTGAAAAATTCTCATTGTTCTTCGAACACTGCATAATATGTTTTGTAATTTTTACACTATCTAAATAGTGTTGTATGATATGCAAGGATAAAACTTGTGTGGCATAATAAGACAATTATTTGGCCAGGGATTCATCTTCTGGTTATGACTGCTTGATTAGTGCACTTGTGATTAGCTCATGGATTATGCTGGAGACTTTGCTAAGGGTAATCAGGTTTTCTCAGACATATATATATATATATATATATATATATATATATATATATATATATAAAATTTTTATTGGATATTTTATTCATTTACATTTCAAATGTTATTCCCCTTCCTGGCTTCCCCCCTAAACACCCCCACCCATTCCCCTCCCCTCTGCTTCTATGAGAGTGCTCTGCTATCCACCCACCCACTTCTGCCTCAGTGCTCTAGCATTCCAGTACACTGGGGGTATCAAGAATTCACAGGACCAAGGGCCTCCCCTCACACTGATGCCAAATAAGGTCATCCTCTGTTACAAATGTAGATGGAGCCATGGGTCCCCTCCATGTGTACTCTGCGGTTGGTGGTTTAGTCCTTGGGATCTCTTGTTGTTCTTCTTCTTGGGTTACAAAACCCCTTCAGCTCTTTTATCCCTTCCCCTATCTCCTCCATTGAGGTCCTAGTGCTCAGTCCAAGCAGATAAAGCAAGACAAGCTTCAACAATTTCACAATAATTATACAGACAGACAGAACTACAGACATATTGGGTGGATGGAGCAAAAAATAGTAAACAGACTCTAACCACTGTATACATATAAATACATACACATAGACACATTTGGTAGATGGAGCAAATCCAATGAATTGGCTCCAACCATTTTGCACATATACCTATATACATACTTGGTGGATGGAACAAACTCCAATGAATTGACTTTAACAATTTTATTTTTTCTCTTGTCCATTTTTAAAAACAATCACAATGAAAAACTCTTTAAAAGCAGATTAAAATTATTACATAAGAGGAAATTATGACATGATTATTGATTATGTATTTTTCTTTTGAAACTCATACGTAATTAAACATTTCCCATCTATCTTTCTCTCAAGTTCATTGTAAGTCCAAGCAATAATTCTTTAGTCATTGACTAACAATGCATAACTAAGCCTGTTACAGTAGCAAAGTTTTCCTATGCTTAGCTGATGACAACATAATTTTTTGAAGAAACATATCATTATCTATCTTAAATCTTATTTTTAAAGTCTGTTCAGTGAAACTGGCTAATCATCTATTCCTTATTCTCATACTCATAATAGAATTATTTACTCTTAATTCATAACCTTGCTGTTTAATTATGCACACCAAAACTTTTGGGTGTGGCCACACCCCTAGATCACAAAATCCATGAACTCAGTCCCAACATAGAATGAAATGTTTTCTTTGTTAACTTGTCCTAAGCCTATTTTCTCTTCCAAGTACAATTCTGTGCTTACAATGCATGAAATCTCACTGTACTCCTTTGCTAATCTGTGTAGCCCTTGCTACTCCATGAGGAAGGGCACATTCTATTTCTGATTCTAACTTTACATTTCCTATCAACTACCCACCTTCACAAAATTATTTAAATAAAACTACTTTTCCAAAACCACTTAAATCATATCAGGAATTCTATGAACTCATTGATTCATCTAAACAGAGTTATCTCAAGAACATTCATATTTATGTTGATCTTCAGCAAATTCCCCCAACAGAGTGGGCTATCCCCCAGGAAGTCACCACAAGAGGCTTTAGACAATGAGGCTCTTCTCATGCCAAGTCACACTATGTTAGGTATATGAGAAGTATAGCAATGACAAACATGAGAAGGCACGTCAGTAGTAAGAAGCCATCCTTGGATGAAGCTCATAGGATCATGCCTTCCCAGAGTATATCCATCACAGCTGAGCAAAATGGTAGATTGTCTCTAGAAAGCTCACTTGCCAACTGCAGCTCTTCTTTCATGCTGAGGGAAATTTTTGCCATTACTTCTATTTTCTAATGGGAGTGTGAGATAGATCTTTTGTCTTATTCTGTCTCTAATCTTCAAAAGAGTAGACTATTTTCATAGGTCACTATAATCTCCAAATGATGTCTTTTTCTCACTGACCCATTATCTTAAAATTTTCATAAAATCTTCAAAGAAAGATGATTTTCTGTGACTGGCAACTGCTTCTCACCACATAGCTCTAGGCTTGTGGACCATCCCACTGGGAAGCTTATGCATATTCACAAAATCTTCCACACCTGTGTCTATAATGAAAGAAGATAATGTTCTCAGAATTATTGTGCTTTATATAAATCTTTGGAAGTCATTTTTTTTTTTTCACAGTGGAGTAGTTATGAGAAGTAAAAACAAAATGTCTAAAATTTGGAAGAAGATAACAGAGTAATTGTTCCTCTGGAGGAGATCTCATATACCTATGGAGAATTTATATAATTCTTCAAATCATGTTTGTTCACTACTTATTGTTCATCAGGGTATACTTTTAAGGTTAGTTGTTAAGTTGTAGAAACCCAAATGATGAACCACATCTTCACTTAATAATTATAGTATGAGCTTTCCTGGTAGAAATGCAAATTACTTGCCATATATAAAATAATAAGCAATGCACAATTTTTAGGTTATGGCTCTGACTTTGTGTGTAAGATTTTATTTTATTTTATTTTATTTTATTTTATTTTATTTTATTTTATTTTTTGCTTTATCATTTGGACTTAGTCAATGTTTTAGTGTTTGAAGAAATACCACAACTATGGAAGTTCTTATAAAAGGAAGCATTTATTTGGAGTCTTACAGTATCAGAGGAGAAATGACAGAGAACATGGCAGCATTTATGGAGCTGGAGCAGGGCTGCATCCTGATTCACAGGCCGAATAACATTGGGCTTGGCTTGGGCTTTCCCAGAAATGCACCTCCTTTAACAAGGCTACACTTTCTAATCTTCCCAAACAGTTCACAAATTGGGGACTAAGCAGGCTAATATACAGTTTATGTGGGCCATTGTCATTCAAACCAAGACACTTTTAAATATTTATTTATTGTATTATTTTTTGTGTATTTATGTGTTTGTGTTCTGTCTGTCTGTCTATCTGTCTGTCTGTCTGTCTGTCTGTCTGTCTGTCTGTCTGTGTGTAACACATGCATGTCTGGTGTTTATGGAAGTCCAAAAGTGTATCAGATCCCTCTAGACTGGAGTTACAGATGGCCATGTGTTGGGAATTGAACCCATGCCCTTTTCAAGATCAACAACTGCTCTTCACTTTTAGATGAACTCATCAGCCTTTTTTTTTTTTTAACTCCTTCTTCTTGTCTTTCTTTTTAAATGACAAAATTTAGGGTGTACATTGGGATGCAATCCATCATGACGTTTTTAATAAAAATATGTTAATATTCTTTGCTCTTAGTTATTCCTTTTTTCTCCACACCCCTTCATGCTAATCTTTTCTGTTATCCTCTCATTTGTTCTCACTTTATTACTATAATACATCTTCCCTTCTCATGGTCCCCTTTCTAGATTTATAAACATGTGTATATACATGAACATTCATTCATAAATTTAAATGTATATGTTTTCATATAAGAAAAATCACACACTATTTGCCTTTCTGCATCTAGAAATTAGACAATTTTAGCACATCCCATTTTTTCTTAACTATGAGCAGTCAGTCTGGGTGTATAAAATTATTACATTCAATCATGTTCATACTCAGGTCAGAGGTGTGTACTAGGTTAGAGGTGTGAACTATTGCATGGCATTGGACAAATGTGGATGTTAACAATTTTGTAAAGTGATCCAGACAGCCTATTCCAATGAAAAAAGTTTCCATAGGGAACATAATCTCTACAACTTGCTGCATGATTCCTAAGTAAAATAGTCAGTCAGTTGTGCTGTGATTTCATAGTTTTTTCATAGATTTCTGGGTAAAACTTAAAAGACTTCCAATATAATGGATGAGATATTTGGCATCATTATATCAATAGTGGGGTACTTCAGCTTTTAGTTGACTATGTATTTGAAAAAAGATGTAAGCTATCCTTTTGATATTGGTCAGAATCATCTGAATTTCTCAATGGCTGAAGGTTTGTTAAGAAAGTATGTTCTTTTTAGGCCATCTTCTGTTACAGAACCCCCAGAACTCGTGTCTCTAGAATCATATGTAACAGAAGATGGCCTAGTCAGCCATCATTGGGAGGAGAGGCCCCTTGGTACTGCAATCTTTATATGCCCCAATACAGGGGAACGCCAGGGCCAAGAAGGGAGTGGGTGGGCAGGGGAGCAGGGAGTGGGGAGGAGGGAGGGGACTTTCGGGATAGCATTTGAAATATAAATTAAGAAAATATCTAATAAATAAAAAAAAAGAAAATATCTAATAAAAATGCTGGAAAAAAAAGAAAGTATGTTCTTCTGCTAATCAGGAACATGACCTTTGATACAAAAACTGAATTCAAATTTTCTAAAATGTAATAAGGAGTCCAACAACAACACCTTAAGAAAAGAAATAAAGATACTAGATACTTGCCATCAAGTTACCTGTTAATATTACAAAATTGCTTGTGTTCAGAATTTCCTTTCAGTGTAACCAAAGTTTTGGTGAGGAAGTAGCAGCATTATTAATTGACTTCTTAATGTTGGCTCATGAGGATTTGCTAAACAAATTCTCAGATTTTCTTTTTAAACTGGTCTGAAACTCACTTTGTTCAAAAAGTGTCTTCTGTAAAGCTGAATGTTAAGGTACACATTTATCAAAAGAGTTAATGAATATTGGTGTGTAGATATCAGAATCTAGATGTTCTAAGATAGCATTAAATTCATAGATCCTTGTATAACAAATATAATAAACCCCATACATGGCAAGATATGAACAAATTTTTGTTTCTTTTTTTTTTCATTTACATTTTACATGTTATCTTTTCTAAGAATTTCGGTGGATACATAAGGTAAAGAAAACAATTGGAAAGCTATTCATTCTCCTTTTGTTGTGTATTTTGAAAATACAACTGTTTGATATTTGTAAAATAAGTACACAGATACACAAAAGTACGAATCATTTTTTGAAGGAATGAGTTTTGTTCTAGTGCTGATCTGGCTATATGCTCCCTTTTGACATAGACTTGCTATAAAATGTGGACTTTGGTCCGAGATTAAAAACCCCTCAAATTTATATGAAATATAATCTTTCCAAGTACCATTTTCCTTTTTTATACTGATTCTGCCATTAGATTGCAATTGTTCTTTTGAGATGCATGATACCAGATCAATTGCTAGCTAGGTGAAAAATTAAAGGTAACTTTCATGGGTAAAGAAGTTTTAAAAATCTTAAAATACAAATATTAATCTTTATATTTCTATGAAAGAGATTTGTGATAAATTGTGATGAGTAGAAGTTTGTATGTTTGGGGCCCAACTTAAAACTGTGCCATCATCACTCAACTGCTGACTTCTGACTATGACTGGTACCAATGTGAATGTCCAGATTGGATTCAGATTCCTGGCATGGAAACTATTAAGGGTACATTTAGCTGTCAGGAGGTTGAGGGTTATCAGATTATGTTGATCTTGATTCACTTGTCTCCTTTAGAGACAGAACACAGTTAATATGAGCAAGCAGTAAAGACTTAGCTTTCAGATGAGAAGGCAAGACTATCTCATCAAGTAAATCTTCAAGAGTAGAGGGCAGACTGAGCTGAGCCAAAAGGTGCTCTAGTGGCTGGATTTAGTAATCTTGCTCTATGATATCTCCTCTTTTTTCACTGCCTGGGCAGTGCAGAGTCCTCTTTGGAGTGTTCCTCATCTACCCTATTTAACTTAATGTTCAGTGCTGGGGACAAAGCAGGGCCTTACACTTAATTAAGATATCTTTCTAAGAATTTAATATTATCACTTTGTGGGAGCTGACTAAACACTTAAAACGTTTGTTTTTAATCAACTGTTGGTAACCAATGTCTTATTTTATCAAGTATAAATTGTAATCGAACTATGACATTGGAGGTAAGAGCAAAATTTTAATTGATGGTGTCTGAGTTACTTTCTATTGTTATGATAAAACTCCAAGATCAAAACATCTTATAGGAAAAAAAGATTTACTTGGGGATTTCAGTGTCAAAAGTCAAAGTCAATGATCATTTCAGCAGGAGGCATAAAAGCAGCAGGCAAGCATGGCACTGCAGCTGTAGCTGAGAGCTTATATCTTGAAACACAAACAAGAAGCAGAGAGGGCTAACTGGGGATGGTGGAGGTTTTTGAAACCTCAAAGCCCACATCCTGTGACACCCCTTTTCTAATAAAACCACACCTGCACCTCTTTCTCAAACAGTTCCACCTACTTGGAACCGACTATTTAGACCTATGAGCCCAGGGGGAAATTTTCTTTCACCCCCCCCCCAAAGATGGTACCTTTAAATTTAGTAGGTTTGGCTACTTTGCAACTTTCCTCCCCCTTTGTACTTAGCCCCTGCTCTTGGCGTTTGATACAACATTTGCAACTAATTATGCATTGTCACTGAAATAATCCTACCAAGACTAACCTTTGAATCTCTTTCCTTAGACTTAGGATTTCCCGAACATGCATGTCTCATCATATTCTATCCGTTTGGCACATCTGTTTCTCCAGGCTGAAACATGCATTATATTTTTAAACACACCAGGATGTATAATCAGACGTTCTCACCAAGACGCAATCATTTCATTTCAAGTAGTAGGTATATCACTAGGAATTTCAGATAGAATATTTTGCAAATAGATTTTTTTTTTTTTTACGTAGACAGGTGTATTTGACATTCTGAGATGAGACTAGACTTTTTCATAGAAATAAGCAGTCAGCATAAGTAGTCATGGAGTGACTCTTGTTTTTAATTTATAATTTCTAAGATCTGATGTGATTTTCTATTGACTTCAGAGTCTGTGGTAAAGTATTTCAACCATTAGTGTCTTATAACCCAAGTGTAGGAATTGCCTGGATTTCCTACAGTCAAAAGGAACAGTGATAGCGTGTTGAAAGAGCTAAAACACTTCTAATGAGGAGCAATTTGAGTGATCAAGGAGACTGAGGCTGTTCTGTGCTGTAAGATGATGAAATAGAAATACTGAACTCCAGCTGAAGATTCAGATGCTAATGAGAGAGAAAGACTAAAGTTCACACAATCCCATAAAAAAGTCAATGATTACCAAGGAGATTTCAAAATAGTATTAGAATTACAGGACACCTATCTGAATTGTAAAGCACAATTTTAGCCTATTATGGGGGAAAGAGTATAGCAAAGCATAATTCATAAAGTTATAAAAGACAGATGAATCTAAGGATCAAAACCCATAAAAGGCCAGGTTTTCATTAATGATAACCTGTGGTTATCTGTGGTTTTCTTCTTCACCTCTTGAAGTAGAATGACCCTGGGCATTATATACATTCTGCTTAGGTCTTATATGATGCTTTTTATGCTTTATGTTGTTTAATCATCATCAATTGCTGTGCTAATAATAAAATAATCACAAATGGCTACAAACTTGACAGGTTATAGTAACTTAGGAAACCATTAATTCTAAAAGAGAAATGATTTTTATCTAATTTGAGAGAGCTTGGGTAGTTTTCTTAAAACAAGAATAATAATGAAAAAAGCTATCATCTCTATGTGTAATTTTCTGTAATTTTACCACTTAAACTAGGTGTAACTGGAAATGGCTTTTGTATTCAATAGACTCTGAAAGAAATTGTCTCTTCTCAGCAGTACTACTGGATAATATAAAGGTCATTGTCATATTTTAGACTTTTAACACCTCTACTCTTGCTATAAATAACCATGACTATTGTTTTCATTTCATGAGAACCTAAGTTATATAAATTGCATGTTAAAATGTAAAGTATCTGCCAGGGGAATATAACTGAAAACATGTGTTTTGATCTAGGTCACTTTAATTATACTCTTTCTTTTTTAAATTTAGGTTCTTTCTTTCTTGATAAACGTAATATTTCTTATAGGCTCTAGTTATTGAAATATAGATTGGAGTTTAATGTTTGCTGTATAAAGAGAATGTGATTCCTCTGTGACATTTCACCTACCCATGAGACCACTCTCTACTTGGGACCTCACAGCAGGACCAATGTAGGCTACCTGTGCCCTCCTTACTATTCTCCATTTGGTCACTGTAGACTACTCTTAGATTTGTTGTTGCCCATATACCTGAGCTCCCCTGTCTCTCTCCCCCAGGGCTCCCCCACAGTATTGAGACTAAGCTGCTACACTTTGATGGGACCCAATTTGAGGCAGGACCAACCAAAGAATGGACTACACCCCCCTCCTAAAAACAAGAGTATCCAAGAAACATCACAAAGGTTGTATACACTGATGCCTAGATCCTAGTAGACACACACACACACACACACACACACACACACACACACACTCATGCGCACATACACACCACCACCACCACTGCTGCCACAGCCACAGCTGCTGTAGCCCGCACCATCACCGCCACCAACTCTACCAGCTGGAGTGGTATGAACTTCAAATATGAACAATCAAGATAATATGCCTTTTCTAGAAGCCATAAACCCTATTGTAATTGGTCCTAAGAAAAGCAATTTAGCTAAAATATAAGACCAAGTATCAAATTCCAACTGATAACTTCTGCAAAAGGAAAAATCAATTTTCTCCAAGTGGAGTAAACATCAGCCACACTCCATCACAGGCCTTGTGCCCAGGGTAACACAAAATAACTGATGCTTTTTTGTATGCATTTTGTTCTTTTTCAGTATTTTTTATCTTGTACTTTGTTTTGTGTTTTACATTTCCTTTTTGTTGAGAGAGAGAAAGAGAAAAAAAGAGGGAGAGAGAGAGAAATAGAGAGAGGGGGCGGAATGAAGTTGGTGGTTATGGAGATAGGGAAAATCTGGGAGGAACTAAAAGAGGAAACATAATATAATTTTCATTTAGATTTAAAAAAAATAACATTAAAAAACACATGGAATTATTTAGGTAAATCCAAAAAGTGTATCTGTCTTGGATAGTTCTCAAATATTAGAGAGATTCCTCTTATAGATAACGGTTTCATATTTTCTACATAACACCTAACTTTTTAAAGGCACCTACAGAGAATGTCATTGTTGATAGCAGCAGCAGCAGCAGCAGCAGCAGCAGCAGCAGCAGCAGCAGCAGCAGCAGCAGTAGCATCTTTATGACTGACCCAGATGGACTTTAACACCTTCACTTAAACAGGACATAGTATGATAGCAATCACAAGTAGGGAGAGAGGGAGGGACATGGGAGGGAAAGTGGAGAGGGGAGGGAGTCGGGGAAGGGGGTGGAGAGGGGAACTTGATCTTGTATTGGGTGAGGGAAAGGGACTGAAGCCCTGAGGGTCAGCAGAAAGAATGGAAATAGGAAGCCTCTGGAGATAGGAGGTTGGGGGGGGGCCCTCCAGAATGCACCAGAGACCTGGGGGGTGAGAGACTCCCAGGACTCAAAGTGGGGAATCTTAGATAAAATGCCCAATAATATGGAGAGAGAACTTATAGAGTCTACTTCCAGCAGAAAGACAGGGCATCAAGTGAGGGATGGGGTTGCCATTCCACAGTCACATCTCTAACCCATAATTATTCCTGTCTGAAAGAATTATAGGGACGGAAATGGAGAGGAGCCTGAGAAAAAGAAGGTACAATGACAGGCCCACAGTGGGATCCAGCTCAAGGGGAGGTACCAAGGCCTGACACTATTACTGAGCCTATGGAGCACTCACAAAAAGGGACTTAGCATGACCACACTCCAGAAAACCCAACAAGCAGCTGACAGAGTCAGATGCAGATATTTGCACCCAACCAATGAACAGAAGAAGCCTACCCCAGATGTTGAATTAGGGAAGTCTGAAAGAAGCTGAGGAGAAGGGTGATCCTGTAGGAGGACCAGCAGTCTCAATTAATCTGGACCCCCAAGATCTCTCAAACATTAGACCACCAAACAGACAGCATACACGAGCAGATACGATGTCCCCAACACACATACATTAGAGGACTGCTGGGTCTGTGTACATTAAGAGATGATGCACCTAACACTCAAGAGACTGGAGGCCCCAGAGAGTTTAGAGGACAGGTGGGATAAGGAGTGGGGCATCCACAAGGAGGAAGTAGGGTGGGAAGGAAGTATGGAATGTAGAACAGTCTGAGGGTGGATGGGGGGTGGGGTGGGGAGGGAAGAATAAAATATGGAGTGTTAAAAATGTTAATATTAATTAATTAATTAATTAATTAATTAGAATACCTGCAATAAATTATTGTGGAGCTTATTTAGATTCTGTAGTAAAATTACACTGTTATTATTTTTTGTTATTAATGGAGCCATTTGCCACATTCACAGATAAATTGATATCCTCATCAGTGTATATAACCTGGTTTTTAGAACGAATAGAGTGATGAGGCATGGTCCTGGATTTAAAGGACTCTGTTGAGCGAGGCAGATAAGAGAGTACAGAAAACAATAATAATACAATATATTTATTAGACCTCAGATAAAAGTAAAACCTGATTATGTTCATTAATAAGAATGACTAATACATTAAGTTTGAAAACTCAGGGAGGAATTCATGAGGAGAGAGAGCTGTTCAATGGTCTCAACTGTAGGCAGAGTTGGTGGCTCTGCAAATGTTCTTAAGACACAAGAGGGGAAAAAGAAAAGGAAAAGGAGATGTGAGACTAACAGTGAAGGTGAATGAATAATTTCAGTTTGGTCATGCACAGTAGATGTCTGTTCTGAAACCACATTCTACTAGGTGTTGGGTGAGTATTGGTGAATACAATAGACGTGGATTGGATTTTAGAGAAAGAGTAATTAGTATTTAGTAATTAATCCATCAATATACCATTTTAAATGGTAATATGCACTGTCCACGTTTAAACAATGAAAATAGAATATGTGTCATAACAAGAACTACTTCACAGTACTAAATCTCTCCAAAGAAAAGATGAAAACTACCCAGCAAGGGAAAGAAGAAATGAAAAGGATGTTCTAGACAGAGGAAAATAGCAAAATGTGCAAACAGTCCCAAAGTGTGTAAGAATCTGTAAGACTAAGGTTTAAGAACCTGAAAGTATAGCTGGACTTGGTCATGCATCCCTTCAATATTAGACCACTGGAGGCAAAGGAAGCAGGATTGAGGCCAGTCGGGTCTACAAAGGGAGTTCCAGGACAGCCAGGACTGTCACCCAGAGAAACAGTCTTAACAAACAAACAAACAAACAAATAAACAAACAAAATAAAAGAAAACAAAAAAGAAAGGAAAGAAACTGAACCCTGATTTCTTTTGTCAGGTACTGGAGTATATTGAGGGGATAAAGTGGAATGAGCTTAGTGTAGAGAAGCAGGCAAGGACTGGGTCATACAGGAGTTTTAGCTGCAGGAAGAGCTTTGGTTGCTCCTGGAATTGGGATGGGAATTCGTGAAGGAAGCAGAGATATGGTATGATTTGCTTCATCTCTGATGCCTTATGATAATTTCATGTCCATAAATAAACAAGTGTCGGGCACTGGCAGGAAGCTATTACAATACTGTAGGTAGAAAATTATAGTGCTTTGAGTGTGTTTCCTACAAGTGTAATGGAGTTAAGGCATATTTACTAAGAGCTGCTATGGTCATAGAAACCTGAGTTTTCTATGCAGGTTATATACAGAACATGGTATGTGAGTTCATTTCCAGATACTGTTTTAGTTTGCTTTTCTATTACTGTGATAAAACAACCCTATCAGAAGCAAGCTAGCAGAGGGAAGAGTTTATTTGGCTCAATTTCTAGTTCATAATCCATCATTGAAGGAAACCAGGGCAAGAGCACAGCATGATCATAAGCAAAATCCATGGAGGAATGATGTTCCTGGCTGGTTCACTGATTTATGCTTAACAAGCTTTCTTTTCAAAAGAGACTTATTTAATTTTTTTTATGTATTTGGATTTTTTGCCTGTGTGTATGTCTGTGTTCTCTGTGTGTACAGTGCCAAAAGAAAGAGAAGACTGTGTGAAGTCCTCTTGAACAAACATTGGTACCAATGTTTGTTACCATTGTATGGATGCTAGAAATGACAGAAGCTCCTATATGACCCAGTCCGTGTCTGCTTCTCTGCTCTAAACTCATGTCTGTAAGAGCAACAGATCCTCTGTAAGAACAGTAAGTTCTCTTAACCACAGATCCATATCATCAGCCCTCAACTAGGTTTCATGTATAGTCCAGGATCAGCTGCCTATGTATGGTACCGCTCAGTATTGTGCTCATCTTCATTAATTAATACTCAAGAAAATTCTGTATAGGCTAGTCTACTGGAGGTAGTTCTTCAACTGAGGTTTTCTCTTTCCAGGTGATTTAGACTGTGTCAATTTGGCAATCAAAATTAACTATGGCATATATATCTTTGGAAGATTACCTGAAAATATGCAGTGAAATGTGTGTGTGTGTGTGTGTGTGTGTGTGTGTGTGTGTGTGTGTAATACCATACTATTTACACTGTAGTTTAATTGTTTCCCTGAAAGATAGTGAGACCCTTGGAAGTGAAGTCCAGATTCATCATTATCTGTCTCTGCTGCTAAACTTGCTGTAATTTATTGAGAGATTGAAAGACTGAATTGTAACTGAACTTGATAATATGTTAGCTCATTGAGAATGATGGAGAGAAAAGAAATTGTGTAAAAAGATGTTCAAATAGTGACACTTGAAAAGGAGTTAAAATTATTTGGGTTTATGATATTTTCATTAACAGGTCAAAGAAAAGTATTCATTTTAGATGTATTTCAGAGTATTTTAATAAAATAATAAATTTCTGTTTTCTAATCTAATAACATTCTATATAAGTTTTCCAGGCTCTGTGAATTGAGGCTGTGTTATTGAACTTGTTAGGTTCAGAGCCTATGCCTAGGCAGTCATGAAAAGGGAGGCTTTGATGGTTACTTTTGATAGACTAATTAAGGAAACAAATAATGAAAAGAAAGAAACCTTTTTAATGTGGCCACAGTGGGAAGAGGAGCAAACAGAAAGCTCCAGAGGCCATAACTTCTCCATTTCCCAGTTCATCTTTCAGGTTCTGACATGAGGTTTATATATATATATATATATATATATATATATATATATATATATATATATATATATATATATATATATATAATTTTTTTGCTTGTAAATTCTTTTCCAACTTTTATTAGATATTTTCTTCATTTACATTTAAAGTGTTATCCAGAAAGTTCCCTATACCCTCCCCCCTCCCGGCCCTGCTCCCCTACCCACCCACTCCCACATCTTGGCCCTGGCGTTCCCCTGTACTGGGGCATATAAAGTCTGCATGACCAAGGGGCCTCTATTCCCAAAGATGGCCAACTAGGCCATCCTCTTCTATATATGCAGCTAGAGACATGAGCTTAGGGGGTACTAGTTAGTTCATGTTATTCTTCCACCTATAGGGTTGAAGACCCCTTCAGCTCCTTTGCTACTTTCTCTAGCTCCTTCCTTGGGAACCCTGTGTTCCATCTAATAGCTTCTTATGCTCCTGGGAACCAGGCCCCTGTCACTAGCCACAGCTGCCCATAGATTTGTGACTATCTGTCATGTAACGGTAGCACCCTAATCCCTGTCACATCTAGATGAGGCATTCCTAATATCTCAGACTAAAACAATAGGAATAGAGATGAGACCTGTGTTCATGTAGGCTCAAGACAGAGATCTCCACATTAATGAGGTACCTAGAGGCCTGGAGGGCAAAGCCAATAAGTTTCCTTTCCCAGATACTGCTGCCTGCAAAAGGTATTTAATCTCAGGCCCACCGTGATAAGTGGGTATGGTTTTACACAACAACTTCCCATCATGGCAACAAATAGTTTGGAACCACAAACTCTCTCTTTTCATCAGGATCCACAGTGGGGAGCCATGGAGAAAGTCTTTACCTAGAGAGCCACTATCTATCTCACATAGAAGCCTCTCTGCATTCCCACTCACAACTGCCACCAAGTCTGTCAGCAGTTAAGCCAAGGACTATCATCATGGGACTAGCCAGGGCTCCCCCTTTGCACACCCCTGCCCCTGACCCCTAGCCTTCAGGGCTCCCACTTTGTTCTCAGCTCTTCTTCCACTCCAAGTAGTGCCTGGGTGTCCAAGGATCTGAAAACCATGGCTCTGGCCTTGTCACAGGCTGGGGGAATCCCTAGCCAGCTCCAGCTTCTTTCTCAGATTACAGCTTTCTCATCTAGCCACCAAGCAGTGCTAAGGCCCACACCTGCTCAGAGGCAACATAGGGTAAATGCAGTCAAACTCCCCTAGTCTCTCCTCTCCAAGTGGCTGAGCCCAGTGGTGGAGTGGATGAGGAACCCACAACCCTATATTTATTTAGATCCTCAATTTGAGAGCACTGGCTCCACGACTTGCCTTATGCTTCCGGGACAGAACATCTAAGTGGAGGTGTGTGCCAGAGAACTTTCTTCACTTAATTGAGGACAAAGAGCAGAGAGAATTGAAATTAGGAAAGAGCTAAACTAAGGTATAATCTCAATAGATATGTCCTTGAGTGACCTATCCCTGCCCCTGCGGCCTCACTGTGTCTTACTTTGTAGATGTCACCACTTCTCAATAAAGCTACCATATTATGAATCTAATGAAGAATTCAAGGGTTCATTAGGGTCCCAGCCTTCCTGATCCAGTCATCTCTAGGGCAAATATTACTGGCACATACATGGTTAACTAAGTTCTTTAAGTGTTTCTTAATCCAGTACAAATGACAATCACCAATGATCATCCAGCCTATGTACCTGTCATGTTATTATGTACATTTATAAGCTCAGCTATTGTAGATTCCATGTGTGAGGAAGAGCATGAAATGTCTTTGCATGCTTGGTTTATTTAACTTGTGCATGGGAATCTCCAGATTAATCTATGTGGTCACAAGTGACAGCCTATCTCTGTCCTTAAGGCTGAATTTCAATGTGTATGTATGCCACATTTTCTTTATCCACTTATCCATTTCTGAATACATAGATTGATTCTCTATCTTGGACATTGTGAATTATGTTTCAGCAAACATGTAAGTGCAGATGTCTTTTTGGCATGTTGATTTTAGTTCCTTTGGATATATACCCAGAAGTGAGATCATATACTAACTGAGGTTCCCACCAATAGTGTCCAAGTTTTCTTTTCCCAAAGTCCTTGCCAACAGCACTCTCTTATTTTTTGATAAAGGCAATTATAACAGATATGACGTGATATCTCACTGTGGTTTTAATTTTAATTCCCATAATAAATAGTGACAGGCAGTTTTTCTACAGCTGTTGGCCACTGAACAATGAAACTTTTATGACTATTTTCTTTCCCTCTTAATTGGCCCAGACCATTCTGTCTCTTTACACAGAAAATAAACTAATGATAACAAACGTGTTCAGTGATTAATATGCTTAAAAGTATTTTTTTACTGTTTTATTTTCTACTTTTTTGAGAAACTGAAATATACCTAGAGGAGAATGTTGCTAAATCATATAGTTTGAAATCATGAATTTTTGATCTTCTGACTTGGTTAGGATCTGTTTATTTCTTCATCTTCCTAGCAACTTAAAATAATAACATGGATCCAGGTTTGTCAATGTACTGTCTTGCCCAAGACTGAGGATTTTCCAGGTTCATAGCTTTTAGTACTGAAGAGGGACAGACACAGAGCAAGTTGAGATGTGTGGTCTTATTATATCTATTATTTGACAATATTTTTCTTCTCTTGTATAAAAGACTTTTAGGCTCAGTCTTCCCTGAGAAAGTGAAGGATACTAGGTAGACTTTATTATGCCAAATAAAAGGCTTAAGCTCATACTTCCCTGAGTGTTGTGGATGGACCTGATGCTATTTGTATTTTGATTCTAATTCTGTTCTCCTAGGAGAGACTGTGGACAAGGAGTGAGTCATATATGCTCAGGTAACTTCTTGTGAACCAATTCCCTAATGAATAAAGGAGCCAATCACTGGGTTAATAGGAGGTTAATTCTGGGTTGAATGGAGGAAGAGAGGAAGCTGGTAGGGTTAGGTTCTTTTTTATAAACAAACAAACAAGCAGGGAATTCTTAATTTAAATTAGATTTTTCTTTATTTACATTTCATATGTAATGCCCATTCCTAGTTTCCCCTCCAAAAACATCCTATCCCTTCCCCCTTTTCCCTGACCACCAACCCACACACTCCCTCTTCCTGGCCCTGGCAGTCCCCTACACTGGGGCATACAGCCTGCCAGGACTAAGACCTCTCCTCCATTGATGACCAACTAGGTCATCCTCTGCTAAATATGCAGTTAGAGCCATGAGTCCCACTATGTATTTTCTTTGGTTGGTGGTTTAGCCCCAGGGAGTTCTGGAGATACTGGTCAGTTCATATTATAGTGCCTTCTATGGGCTGCAAACCCCATCAGCTCCTTGGGTACTTTCTCTAGCTCCTTCATTGGGGACCCTGTGCTCCGTCCAATGGATGGCTGTGAGCATCCACTTCTGTATTTCTCAGGCACTGGCAAAGCCTCTCAGGAGACAGCTATATCAGGCTCTTGTCAGCAAGCTCTTCTTGGCATCCACAATAGTGTCTGGGTTTAGTGGTTGTTTATGGGATGGATCCCCAGGTAAGGCAGTCTCTGTAAGGTCATTACTTCAGTCTCTGCTTCACAGTTTGTCTCTGTAACTCCTTCCATGGGTATTTTGTTCCCCCTTATAAAAAGGACTGAAGTATCCACATTTTGGACGTCCTTCTTCTTGAGTTCCATGTGTTTTGTGAATTGTATCTTGGTTATTGTGTAGTTCTGGGCTAATATCCACTTATCAGTGGGTGTATATCTTATGTGCTCTTTTGTGAATGGGTTACATCTCTGAGAATTATATACTCTAGATCCATCCATTTGTCTAAGAATTTCATAAATTCAATGTTTTTGAAAGCTGCGTGGTATGCCATTGTGTAAATGTACCACATTTTCTGTATCCATTCCTCTGTTGAGGGACATCTGGGTTCTTTCCAGCTTCTGGCTATTATAAAAAGGCTGCTATGAACATAGTGGAACATTTGTCCTTATTACATGTTGGAGCATCTTCTGGGTAGAGAGTTAGGTTACTTTTGGATGGGGATATCTTGAGAACAAGATTCAACTCCAAGTGTTTCCTGGTTTCAATGGCAAATGGGTCAAGATTTGCCACCGGAAGATTGAGGTTTAATAAGGCTTACAAGATTAGGAATTTAGTTATTGTGTCCAACAACTGAGTTACTGTTGTTTCTGAAGTCAACACATTAGCTTTTCCAGGTTCAAGAGAGAAACGTTAAGGAAGCAGAGCACAGGATTGCCTGAGGTGCACCACAAAGGACTCAGGGAACCTGAAGGGACAGGGTTGGAGTCGAAGTGACCTGCCAGTGGAAACTTAGAGACCTGAGTGGAGACATTTCAGGAGCTCCAGGCCAGAGAGTCTCCAGGAGATAAAAACTGGTCAGCCACTGCCTGCCAGTGCATGGTAAGCTAGGCTGGCAAGGCAGAGGGTTGCCAGCGTGGGTACTCGAAAGTGCTTGTTCTTTATGTAAAATTTCCTGCAACACCTGAGAAAGTGGAGGATATCACATAGACTTTATTCACTCTCCTTTCTAAAGCCTAACCTCTAATTAAGACTCCATTAAACAGTTCTATCTGCTACATTGCCTTCCTGTTAGTATCCAGAAAGTCTTTTACCTATTTACAATATTTTTAAAAAGAGGACCAAGTCTGAGAATACTAATAGGAAACTGTTCTTATGTGACTCTGAGCTTTAGAGTCCTTTTTTTTGTTTGTTTGTTTTGTTTTGTTTTGTTTGTTTGTTTTTTCTTTTTTATGCCCAACTCCTTGTGCCATGTACAAGAGCTTGATGAAATTAAAGAAGGTTTTTATATTGTTCTCATTTTAATTTCTCCTAGTTCATAATAAATGTCTTTTTAACCCTTGCCTATTTTGTTATTTTCAAGGACAGATCACTCATGGAACTCATTTATGAATGCCATTATTTGTCCTTGAGTGGCAAGTAGGTATAGCTTTGCTTTTCATAAGTCATTTTATTCTTTAGCAACATAAACATACTAAAGTACGTTCCAAGTTCAATACAAATCTAACTCTTCCTACCATCTCCCGTTTTTCTTTCTGACTCTCACCATTTTTTCCTATTCACTCAGGTTGAAAGCAGGAAGACCCCGATTCTCTTCTCTGTAACTCACAGCATCTCTTCCTTATTCTTTAATATATTTCAGTATTTGTGCTGTTGTATTATCATAATGATCCTATCCTTAACTAAGTTTTCTGGGAAGTTTAAATTTTTATGCCTTATTTAAAATTAGGCACATCTTTAAAAAATATGGAATAGTAATAAGTATAAAGAACAATATAAAATTAGCTATGACTTCCTATGAAGTTACTATAGAGTTACTCCCTGTTTTGATATTTCTCAGGCTTATACTAATTAATTTTATCTCCACATTTTTCTCTGAGAATTATTCTGGTTATATTCATGATTGTATGTAACTCCCTTCTCTGTTTATGTTGTCAGACATTCATTTAGTATTCAAAACACACTCCACTACTGATGTTCTTAGCTTTACATCCTAATCTCATGGTCTTATTTGCTCCATAAATTCTTACTGCCTGAATCATTTGTTAATGTTTCATAGTACATTGGCTATATCTACAGCTTACATTCTGAAACCTGTCAAATCTTTTTCCATAACAAGTTTCAGATGAGATTTCTATTAGAACCACAATTCCTCCAAATGGATTTTATCATCTCCCAGGTCTCCCATCTCAAACACCCTGTGGTGACATCACTAGCAAGTCATACTTTCTGTTGCTCAGCGCTCCCATCTGGCAAGTTCCCAAGTTTTCATGGTTAGAAATTCTTCACATTTCTTATGTCTGTTTCTTTCTCTCTGTCTAGATGTGGGTCCTTAGACTTTTAACAGTGTAATTATGCGATAGTATCCTTAATGAAATCTTTCTCTGGCCATCTCAATCAATTCTTTATACTGCTGCCAAAGAGATTTTTCAAACATCTAAGTGTGGGCATGTGGTGAAGATGTGTGGTTCTTGATAATATAATCTTATTTGTAACCAGTTTTAACTCTTACTAGCTATATCCTTGGGAAGTTGTTTAATCTCCCCAAGCCTGAATTACCTCATTGTTAATTCAGATTATAATTACTAGGAACACTTTTCTGAAAAATAAATGAATACATTTGCCAGAATGCCTTGCATATGAATACGATTCAGTGTTTGATGTTCCTGTTATCATGGCTATTGTTATTATTGTTGTTGATATATAATGTAGGTCTTACTTGAATTAGTCTGTACCTCTCTCTTATGTTTAAGAAAAAGTTGTAGAACTTTGGGTATTACAGATAGCATCTTATACCTCATTTGGTTTCTTTAATTTCATTTATTACTATTCTTGTTCTATTCTCTTGTTCTATTATGGGTGCATAACTAGTTATTTACATATGTGTTAATTTCCGACTTTCATTTTATTTCTCATTTAAAAAAACTTATTAAGTTGTTTTGATTGTTTTAAGAAAAAGTCTACTTGGGCAGTTTCATTACACTTTTTCAAAGTTTGGTAGCTTAGTCTTTTTCTTAAGAAATTCTTTTCCTACTACCATTATTATAGTTTGGATCAAATAATCACCACATATGTTCCATTAGTTCTGGTGTACACAAGTCCCCTGTACTATATAGTTCAGTACATTTCCTTCTCCCAAAGACTGAGAATGCATCCAGCTCACTGAAACATCTTATTAATCTTTGCATCCACAATTTCCAAGCTACTGCTTGGCAAATAGTACTAATTCATATGCAGCTTTCAAATGTTAACAATGGAATCTTAATGTAGAAAATAAAGATAACTTTAAAAGACAAATAATTAAGTTCTTGAAATCTATAGGTTACAGATTATATAATAATTGACAATTTTATGTTGTCTAGAAATGTTAAAGGAAAGGATAGTGCATGAACACTGTCTTTAAGGTAAAGAATTCATTAGGCTTCAAGAGTAGAGGCTTACATTTTCTTGCTGGAAAGGAAAACTGTAAGGGCAAAGACTTAAAGTGCTAGCACATGTAACATGTTACCTATGTGACACAATGTACCTATAGGTTACTAGTAGCATAAAGTATACTGTTTAAGTCTGGAAGCCTTTATTAATTGGTAGGTGCCAGTTTTAAGTTTTTTTGTAGGTTTATGACAATTTCTTCCAAGAATCTAATTTTCTTTTTTTTTTCCAATATTTTTTATTAGATATTTTCTTAATTTACATTTCAAATGCTATCCCAAAAGTTCCCCCCTCTCCCCACCCTGTTCCCCTGCCCACCCACTCCCACTTCTTGGCCCTGGCGTTCTAATTTTCTTACCCCTGCAGCATTGGGAGCAAGTTGAATGAGTCCATTCTTCCAAAGGAGACCCGTTTCCATTTCACTCTAGAAGATGAGGGTTTCCTAGAGGCTGTAACAAGCTACACTGCCAAAAAGTATTGTCCCAGTAGGACCAACCATGACCATATGCCCTAAACTTGGCCAAGAAAAAAAGCTTTATTTTCAAAGAGTTAGAAACTTAAGCAAATTATCCAGTGTTGAAGTCAAGAATCTTCATTATTTCCAAGATAATAGAATAAGGAGTGACTCTTTTTCTCAGTCATATTTCTCAAAAATATTGTTCCAATGATCCCCACCCCTAATCTGTTCAGAGTCAATTTCTTTGGATATGTAACCCATATATGTATAATCAATACCATTCTCATTCAGTCAGAGTTGGCACACAATTTAAAAAGCAGCAGGCAGGCCTATGATTAAAAAACAATAGCACATGATTAAATTTAATGGGATTTAAATAGAGAAAACATGTTGTGACATTTTTTATAGTACATTAAGTTGGATAAGGTTGACGTATATTTTCCATGATCCTCTTTCCTTGTGGCTTTATATAAAACTTTGCTAAAAGATAGAATGTTGTGATATTTGAAAGGTAGAACTGAAGCATAGCTATTATAGAATGAATCTTTGTGGTCACTCTCGGTGAAAGATAGTTACAGATGTGTCCTTAAATCCTTACAGATAATAAGATCTTAAAAAATGCTATTTCTGAGTAACTGAGAGTCTTAACTAACAAATAAATTCAGTTCCCCAACCCTGACCTTTTATTTCAGTTTTTAATCCCAGTAGCTGTGTACAACTAGTGTCTAGAAATCGAAAACTCCAATTTGCCCACTCCATTCAGTGCTTGAGAAAGATACTTCTGCTTCTCCATCTACTCATTTTGGTTTAGTTCTGCAACTTCTTCAATACTTGTGACAGGCTTTATTTCACAGGAAATCTCTCATTTTGCAATGTTCAGAGAGGCTCTGTTGCCATCACTAAACCTTTATTGTTTTAGTTATTCACAAGGGACCTGGTTCAAGAAAAACAGAACACTAAAGATGATAATATATAATAGGCTGGCTGATCTAATAAAACTATAATGCTATTATAAAGCTACTAGTATATCAGAGTTTGCAGAAACAAAATAGATTCTTATCATCTATAATTTACTACTACAATATTAGCTGCCATAGACTTCTTTAATTAAAATGAATAGAACACTGTTAATTGGTTGCACTAGAAAGTATGAAAAAAGGAAATGAGCTCAGGGTTTAAATTCCTAGATTAAGGTCTGGATAATGGATTAGAAAACTTCTGTCTATTTCTCTAAGAGAAACTCATATTTCCTGGAAATTTTCTTAAAAGTAAATCCAAAGTCTGTATAAATGAAGAGTGCCAGAGTGTAGTTCAAAACAACCTTTTAGTGTTTCCTAGATTAGGAATGGTGCATTGACTGACAGGCAAAGGGCTATGGAAACATACAGCTGAAACTAATCAGAGAAATATGGCAGCTTTTCGTTTGTTGAGCCTCTGTACTAGCTAGAAGAGCCTTTTCTCCCAGGAATGAGGACTGTAGTTTTCTCCTCCATGATTCACATAAATCATCTTACCTGAGAGATTGAGCTATGTTGGGATTCTAAGACACTCTACATACCCACTGTCTCCTTTAGCTTTGTTAACTCTGTCCGGATTCAGAATCTTCCATAATCCTAGGTATAAAATAAAATTTATGATGTGAATAAATTATATATAGGCCACACCCAAATAATTACAATTATGTTTAATAATTTACATTTAAATTCACCAAAACATGTGAACTATGCATGGACATGTATTGCGTGGATGTTGTCAATGGAAGAACATATGTTGAGTTAGGCTGACTGCATTGAAATTGTCTCAGAAAGCAAACATACTATTTACAGTGTGTTCACAGTGGCTGATAAATAGATTGACCTGCTATCTTGGAGGGATGGTTGACGTCAAGTTACCAGACTTTTCTTGGTATATAATAGAAGTGTGGAAAGAAAATATATTTAGGTTGTAAAAACTGTTCACCTTGCATCTTGTACCATATAAAGGTTTGAATAATCTGTAGTTATTCAGGCCATATTAATACTCACAGGGAGCTCCTCTCTATTAACCTGGGATGGTAATAGGATATCCTTTCATTAAATAGAGTTCCTGTATCAGCTCATAGTAGCTATGGCTGCCTTCCAAAGATCAAGCTATGAAATCAGAGGGAGACAGGTTTGGAAGATCTGGAGAAGCTGGAGGAAATTAGTGGTAAGTATGGTAAAAATATATTGTATGCATGAATGGAATTTTCAAAGAATAAATGAAAATATGTAAAATGTTGGCTATTGAATTAAATAAAGATTATAGAATCTTAAATCGGGGAGACAAAATGATAATATATAACCATCAGAGGCATTCCAGGTAAGTTTGTAGTCTAGAGACACATCTGAAACAGTTATCAAGAATATTTCCCAGCATCCACAAAAAGCAGAGGTGGATGCTCACAGCGAGCCATTGAACTGAGTGCAGGGTGGGGGTGGGGGTGTGGGTCCTTGATTGAAGAGCTGTATAAGGGAAGGAAGGAGCTAAGGGGGGTTGTAGGTCCATGGAAAAAGCAACAGTGTCAACAGGCCAGACCCCCTGGAGCTCCCAGGGACTAGACCATCAACCAAAGAGTACATACACATGGAGGTACCCAAGGTGCTACCAAATATATAGCAGAGTATGGCCATGTTGGACATCAGGAGGAGTAGAGGCCTTTAGGCCTGAGCCTGTTAGACACCCCATTGTAGGGGAATACCAGGGCAGGAAGATGGGGGTGGGTGGAGGAGAACCTTCATAGAGGCAGGAGGAAGGGGGATGGGATAGGGTTTCCAAAAGGGAAACCTGGAAAGGAGAAAATATTTGAAATGTAAATAAAGAAAATATCCAATTAAAAAAGAGAGAGAGAGAATTTTTCACTCTCACATTTTGTCACTAACTAGTAGATCATAATATCCCCAGGGCCTATACACATGGGTAGTGTGTAAAATATTATTTGATTTTCAGAAATGATAAAAAAATCTCAATCCAGTGAACAGAATTTTGACTACCATCATCATAATGGAAAATCAATTTCCATTTGTGTGGCATTTCACACCTCGAGGATACCTTGGATGAAGGGATTCCTTTAATAAAGGAATTTACTTTGACAAAATCATGTCTAGAATATCTTTTTCTAGCTTTCACCTAGAAAGCTCAGGTTCATTTACATGAGGAATCTATGAAAGTGAGGATTTCTACACTAATCAGGGATTATGTTGCATTCATTCTGAAACATAAATTCCCACTATAATTCTACATTTAACAGAGGTACTTTTGAAAGTCAGTGTTGCAATAATGTTTTAGTTTGTTTCATACAAAACTACGAGGTTCCCAAGCTCAGAAAAAGTTATACTAAAAACTAAGTAGATTTTTTTATAATTTTTTGTACTACAGAGCAATTGTGATAAAAAGTGCATGGTACCAGTACAGCAACAGACAGATAGATCAATGGAATAGAATTGAAGACCCAGAAATGAATCCACATACCTATGGTCACTTGATCTTTGACAAAGGAGCTAAAACCATCCAGTGGAAAAAGGACAGCATTTTCAACAAATGGTGCTGGCACAACTGGCTGTTAGCATGTAAAATAATGCGAATTGATCCATTCTTATCTCCTTGTACAAAGCTTAAGTCTAAGTGGATCAAAGACCTCCACATAAAACCAGAGACACTGAAATTTATAGAGGAGAGAGTGGGGAAAACCCTCTAAGATATGGGCACAGGGGAAAGATTCCTAAACAGAACAACAATGGCCTGTGTGGTAAGATCAAGAATTGACAAATGGGACCTTATAACATTGCAAATCTTCCGTAAGGCAAAAGACACAGTCAGGAAGACAAAAAGGCCACCAACAGATTGGGAAAGGATTTTTACCAATGCTAAATCTGATAGGGGACTAACATCCAACATCTACAAAGAGCTAAAGAAGCTAGAGTCCAGAAAAACGAATAACCCCATTAAAAATGGGGTACAGAGCTAAACAAAGAATTCTCAACTGAGGAATTCTGAATGGTTGAGAAACATCTGAAAAATGTTCAACATCCTTTATCATCAGGGAAATGCAAATCAGCACAATACTGAGATTCCACCTCACACCAGTAAGAATGGCTAAGATCAAAAATTCAGGTGACAGCAGATGCTGGCGAGGATGTGGAGAAAGAGGAACACTTCTCTATTGCTGGTGTGATTGCAAGCTTGTACAACCACTCTGGAAGTCAGTCTGGCATTTTCTCAGAAAATAGGACATAGTACTACCAGGGGATCCAGCAATACCTCTCCTGGGCATATACCCAGAAGATGTTCCAACTGGTAAAAAGGACACATGTTCCACTATGTTCATAGCAGCCTTATTTATAATAGCCAGAAGCTGGAAAGAACCCTGATGTCCCTTAACAGAGGAATGGATACATAAAATGTGGTACATTTATACAATGGAGTACTATTCTGCTATTAAAAAATGAATTTATGAAATTCTTGGGCAAATGGATGTATCTGGAGGATATAATCCTTAGTGAGTTAACTCAATCACAAAAGAAATCATTGGATATGCACTCACTGATAAATGGGTATTAGCCCAGAAACTTAGAATACCCAAGATACAATTTGCAAAACACAAGAAAATCAAGAAGAAAGACCAGTGAGTGGATACTTCATTCCTCCTTTGAATAGGAAACAAAATACCCATGAAAGGAGTTACAGAGACAAAGTTTAGAGCTAAGATGAAAGGATGGACCATACAGAGACTACCTCACCAGGGGGGATCCACCCCATATTCAGTCACTAAACTCAGACATTATTGCATAGGACAGCAAGTGTCTACTTGAGGGACCCTGATATAGCTGTCTCGTACAGAATTGGATGCTCACAGTCATCTATATGATGGAACATAGGGCCCACAATGGAGAAGCTAGAGATAGAACCCCAGGAGCTGAAGGGGTCTGCAACCCTAGAAGAGGAACAACAATATGAACTAACCAGAAACCCCAGAGCTCATGTCTCTACCTGCATATGTAGCAGAAGATGGCCTAGTTGGCCATCATTGGGAGAAGATGGTATTGCAATCTTTATATACCCCCAATACCACCTGGGGAATGCCAGGGCCAAGAAGTGGGAGTGGGTGGGCAGGGGAACAGGGCGGGGGGAGGGGAAGGGAACTTCCGGGATAGCATTTGAAATGTAAATTAAGAAAATATCTAATAAAAAATATTGAAAAAAAAAAAAACTAAGTAGAATGCTACATCCACTCCAGTAGTGACCTGCCTGACAGGCTGGAAAGTCTGGGCGCGGTCCCCAGGCAAAAAGTTTACAGAAACTTAGTCTCCTGGAATTGTTGCATCTTGTATAAAGAATGCTCTAATGTCCCTGCTTTAGTTGGTAAACAGATCTGTTTGCTTTCCCTTAATATTGCTTTATTATAAGTGCTTCTAAAGATTGAATTTTTGACATATAGCTAGGTTAGATTCTAGGCAGCCCTTGATCTAACCATGGGCGTAAATAGCTAAGTCATTGCCCTACATAAGAATTCACCACTATCTAGGAAGTTTGTGGTTTGAGGTACCAGACTAGATACATAGAACTATAGCTAACTGAGTTACCCCCAGATACAAGTATTTACAATCATCTAAGGGGAAGGTGGACTATACAATAGTCTACAATAGGAACTATGGCTTCTAAGATTAAGTGGACCTTAGGTGGAGCTGGTTTTGATCCCAGTTGTTTAACATTGAATCTTATCCCAGTTGGTTCCTGCCAATCCTTTCTGTGTCTGCATTGCTCTGTTTTGTGTAAAAATCTAGTAACCTCATTGTATCCTGCCAGTGTGTCATCTAATTTTCCTATGTATAAAAGTCTGATGCTCGATTTGACAAATTACATTCAGATTCTACACACCCTCTCCTGTGGTCTCTGTTTGTCACCCACTTTCGCTGAATCCTTGTGCGCTTGCTCCAGAGAACTTGACCAACGCAGATGAGAAGACAAGAGCGTCTATGGCAGTAGAAACCTGTATTGAATCGTTGATATATGTGTTAATGGTTTCTGGTGCAGGAAAGGCCAAGTAAAGTGACAGCTAGACCAATCTCTGTCTACAAAGGTTAGCATATAAAGCTAGTGCTTCATTTCCTGCATGAGTTCCAAGATTAGTGACACTATCAAGAACAGAAGAATGTAGAAATGTGACTTTTTTCACACATTTTCATTCTTCTCAAGTATTCAGAAGGGAATAGATTTTTTTTT